>JAYMSV010000607.1:0-16047 GCA_036897745.1 Erodium moschatum | reverse complement strand
TTACCGTACTTCATTTCATTTTTCATTGTGGTATATTGTAAGACTTTTTGAAGTCTAACTGGAAGAATATATTTCGTCTGAAGGCTACACAACACTCTCTTCCTCACAATAAATACATTCTCCAGTACAACTTTGTTCTTCACAACGACTCTCTTCTCCCTTTTATATATGGACCGTCATAGTCTTCAAACTAATCTACGTTTCTGATTCTTCTTCCATTACATTAGGAAGTTACTTTCTCGGCGGAGTGGAAGTTGTCTGTTGGTGAAGTTTCTTGCATTAGCAGCAAATAGCTAGGTTGTCTAGACCCAAAATCCCACGGTGGTTCAAAAGCTAGGGAGCCAGCGTAGGGGCGATCCCACGGTGCTTCACACGGTCACTTCTAATGTGTTCAGAATTCATTAGAATTTATGGCCTTGTTTGCCCTAGTTCCATGGCGTGGGGTCCTGGCCATGTCATGGTCTTCTCTTCTACGTCGTGAAGTGTCCATGGGTTTTAACCCTAGTTGCATGCATCTAGCACATCAGCTCCACAACATAGGAGTGCAGGGCCAACTGCTTTGATATCTTTTGATTGCTTTCTTCAAGTTTTCTTGAGAACCAATTCTTGTCCATAACTGCTCTCGAGCTCCTACCAAGTGCTCTGGTACTAAACATGCAAGAAAGCGCAAAGAAGATCCAGAAGATCGCATAGAAAAAAATAAACAAAGATGTGTGAACCTATACTTTACAAGGGTGGAAACGATCAAAATGAGCAGCATACGCACCTAAATCCACCTATGAGACGTGGTCTAATCAAAGAGTGAAACAAAATATAGGTGTGAAGACTAAGGAGATGAGTAAAAGATCTGTGAAATAATAGAAATCATGAAGAGAAGGAAGATTTAGAGGTTTTGATTTTCAGTGTGTCGTTTCAGAAAGAGGAAGAGGAGGTGAAAGAAAAAATAAAAGGAATCAAAACGGAACTAGAACGGGAGAGAAGATGCATCATTACTCTTCATTTTATTTTCTTTTCTTTCTTTTTTTTGTATTTCTTATTCTGCTTTATATTCATTTTGCATTGAAATTATTATTTATCTGAAAATGAATGCCAGAGGTCATCTTTTGTTGTACAGTTCCTCATATTCGAAAATAATTTTAGAATTCTTATGTGGAAAAAGATTTGAGTGTTAAATGAAGGACCTTATGTTCTGGTCACAAATCATTTACATGTCTTTATGAATTGGTCACATAGCGTTTATATGTCTTATGAATTGGTCGCAGATCATTTTACATACTTTTATAAATTGATCACAGATCATTTACATACTTTTATGAATTGATCACAGATCTTTTACATGTCTTATGAATTGGTCACATATCAATTACATGTCTCCAATAATGATCAATATTTTAGAATAACTTACTGTTCATGACCAATACATAAGGATCATTTTTTACATTTAACCCAAAATTGTTTGACAAGGCAAAGTTATTTTCAAAATTTTCTTTTTGTTTGGACAAAAAAGTTAAGCGACGCAAATGAAAAATTAATTACAATCACAACACATCGCAACATTTTCTTCACGTGTGTGACATGCAAAAACACTTAGAGCGTGTATAGTTCCTCGATGTAGAAGTGATGCAATGGAAACGTCGAAGGCTGAGTCACAGACACGACGCAGGAGGCATTGCATTTGGCTCGACGCAATTTGCTGAGCCAAGCTACTGCATCACGGGGGGAGACGCATCCGCGGTCAAACAAAGCAACGGCTAGCCAGCCCTCATCTCTGGCGGCCCCATATGTCCCTTATGGTTAATGCATTTCACCTAAAAATATTTCCTATGTACAACTCGTACCATTCGTTCCTCAATGGCCTCAAGTGCATCGAGCAAGAAGATCATGCCCAACTTCAACTGAAGATCTAGCGGTTTGGCTCTCTCATTCAAATGTACGAACCGAGTCATCTTATCCAGTCCTCGCAATCAAGTCGTCGTCCGAAGAAAGGAAAAAGTCAGGCCAAGTTGAGATCAAATAGGGAAAAAACAACAAGAAGGTCAAGAAATTCAACACAATCTAGTGACGACATGTCCAACATCGTTTGCCCAACACAATCGTTCAAAGAATTTTAGATACTACCTATTCCAAATAAGCCTCCACCCAACGAATTGCATTTCATAAATTCCATTTGTAAAATCTTGTCGAAGACAATGCAAAGTGGTGTCTCTACATCGATGTTGTTCCAGTTTAATTTCAAATTTAACGTCGTATCGTTCGAATAAATATTACAATTTTTTAATGTTTATTAATCCAATTCAATAATTTAATAATGGAAAAACTCCAGGAACGGACGGTCATTTGACTATTGAACTCAAAAACTAACTATAGACTTATTAGTCGATTAGTTTGGTACTGTATAGTTACGATAATTATTAAAAAGTAACATTTGTTGTTAGAGATAATAGAAAACGTCATGTGTTGAGCATGTGCCCACTTACTATTTTCGAAAAGGCGAAAATGCCCTCAATATCTGACTTAGAACTAACGTCTGAGACCTTACTTTCATCACCATTTTGAACGATATTTTAGTGCTTCAGTAGTATTGAAAGTGTTGACGACAGAGAGTGAGGAAGAGCGAGAGAGAAAGACGGGGAATGAGAGCTTGAAGACTAGGATTGGTCGAGGAAGGCGAGGAGAGGTCGAGGAAGAAGAAGAATAGTGGAGGTCGAGAAGAAAAGAGGAACACGGCGTAGGAGAAAGGACGAGGAAGAAGCTGCAATGGTAAGTAAATCTCATGTACCCATCTTCTGAAGCTCGATTTTGTATGTATAACTGATAATAATTCAAATCACTAATATTTTGGGTTGAGGGTACCCAGAATGAGGGAGAACCCCAAAAATTAGGGTTAGGGTTACCCAAATTCAGCCTAAACCCAAAAATTAGGATTAGGGTTACCCAAGTTCAACCAAAACCCAAAAATTAAGGTTAGGGTTAACCAAATTCAGCAAAAATCCAAAAATTAGGGTTGACCCTAGGAAAATATAGTGTTAGTATAGTTAAATGTTTGGGAATTTATGGTTAGCATAAATTCGAGCTCAGAATTTACAATTTGAAAATATTGAAACTCTAAAAATTGAAATGCAAATTTCGATACCAATATTCAAGACGATGAAAATTTAAATGTAGATTTCGATACAATGTTGAACTGAAATGTTGTCATGTTTAAAGATGATGACATTGGAAGGCAAAGTATAGTGTTATGCTATTGTGTTGTGGCAGCTCCTATTTTGGCCTCAAACTCAAGAAATAACCGCGGTAGAAGATTTTTTGGATGTGGGAAATACAATGTAAGATATGATTTACCTTTATATGTGGTTTATGTTTGTCATCATTCATTTTGTTGATATGTAATGGTTGATGTAGGAGAACGAAGTTGTAATTTGTTCCAATGGGCTGATCGTGGTGAAGTACTGCTTGAACTGTATGAGAGGATTACGAGATTGGAAGAAGGTCTACAGAGGAAAAACGAAAGAATGGGAAAACAACCAAGTGTATTTCCAATGTCCTTTGGATTATGTATGGTTTGTGTTTTGTATAATGTTAGGATTATGGCATAATGATGGTAGTAATGTATCCTAGAAGAATGACATTTACCATATGTATACATCTTGGATTGTGTTGGGTAGTAATATGTACCTATGTATGACTGAAAGAGACTAATGTAATGAAGCAGTTTATGACATTACCTAATCCATGTAAGCATAATTTGATTCTTAAGCTTAGCATTTCATACACTTATACATGTTCGTACACTTTTATATGTATGGAACTTAGGGTTAACTAACAAAGACATGTAATAATGTAACCTTTCATACAACTGGTTTCCTAAATAGACTGCATGTACTACCTTGAGAGGAAGCAACATCTTTTTATCTCCACTGTCATCAACATCAGCTTTATATTGTTCGGAAGATGGGACAGGAGAGGAAGGTGGATGTTGTTTGAAAGGTTGGGGTTGCTTTTGCATGCTTTGTACCTCATCTTCTGAAGGTGGGTCTTCTGGTAGGGGTGGACCCTTGGATGGTTGTTCATCTGGATATGGATATTGTCAATTTGACAAAACCTCTTCGAGGTGCACATATGATGGTGTTGGAGGAAGATGAACATATGAAGCTTTGTTCCATTGATCAGTATACTCTGATGATGATTCTAGAGTGAAGTAACCTCCCTTTCTTCCCATGAACTTCGCTTCTGCTTCATCATCTGAATGAGAATTCTTTTCCATGTTGAAGTGTGGTCCTAAGTATTGAGTGCATGACTTTATAAAGGGAATGATTTTCAAACACCAACCAAGTAATTTACACAATAAGCAAGGACAAACATGCTTTGAAACCCTAAACTCAAACTCATTTCATCTCCAAAATAACTATGCATTTGAAAATAAATACACGAAATCATTTCAAACCATAAACCCCAAGTCACTCCAGCTCCAAAACCCCTAATCATTTGAATACTCACAAACCAACTTCATTTGAAACCCTAAACCCCAAATTATTGGAGGAATAAAACCCCATTACAGTTTAACAAAAACCCTAGCTACAAATACGAAGAACAACCATGGAACTCTCAAATTTCAGTCCCATTACAATATATGTAACCTAAACCCATTTGGCATTCAACTTTTTACATGTTCTGACGAAACCCTAACGTGCATCTACAACAACATAGATTTTCCTACCATACCTAATATTCGTACCCGGACTTGTCGCTGCATTTGAAGCTGAAAAATCTGAGCTGGTTGAAAATGATGAACACTTGTAGAAGACGATACTCAACTTGGATTCGACAGAGGAAATGACAGAAGAAGGAAATGAGACAATGAAAAGTCTCTCTGAAGTCAACATATGCCTTATTCTAACTATCGAGGGTATTTCAGACTTTTCATATTCTCGATTATTGCCACATCATCAGTTTAACAGATAATGTTGCTTAGTATAATTACCTCAAGCATACAGACTTGATCTGATCGACTAATAGGTCTATAGTTAGTTTTTGAACGATACGATTTGATGATAATTAGTTCTTGGTGTTACCTCTTTAATAATTCCTAATTGAGTCAAGCTACTATGCAAACACAATATGTATGCATTATAACAATTTAGCTTAACAGCATGGCTTAAACGATCAGTGTTTGAGCCAAACTCTCGAGTCAAACATGCATTGTACATGCTCTAAACCATGAAGACGGAAGCTACCGTGAACACTCTATATTACATCTCCTTTGAAATCCTCTCCAAAAATTCAAAATTACAATTCTATCCAATCCAAATGATGGGAACGACAAAATCAATGCAAAAAGAAGAGGGGATGAGTAACATTGAACAATGGACAGTACAGTCACGCCTAACAAGAATTTAAGACAAATTGACAAAATTGAAATCCAGTACAGCAAAAATATATAGACACAAACCATTAATCACAAAGGAGGTGGCCAAAACTTTCCATTCTACTGATCGACCCATCTTGATTTTTCTCACCTGTAAACAAGTTGAGCGATGACGAACGTAACAAGCATTCCAGTGTTTGTGTGTTTAGAGAAGTAGAGTAGAGATCGGGTGATAGACCACCTACATGATTGTACATGCACAACTTCTTACTGTTCCACTCTCAAAGTCATCATCCGACCCATCTGCTTCACTGCCATTTGATCAAGCTCACATCTCAGCAACATAATCACGAAAACAAGGTAAATCTAATAACAAATCAAACAAAAAAAAAACAATTCGATGATACAAACTAGACTAGTATCAAGGACGCAGACATTTTTTTTTTCCTTTTGCACCTCAGAGAATAACCAACGAAGTGATTTCCCTAGTCTCATCCTGAAAACATGCAGGTAATCCAAGCTGTTTAACATCTAATGATTATTTATATCAGAACATCTTAGAAAAGATAATTACATAGAGCGATGAAAAGAGGTATGAATTATGTTTCAATAACAGACATTGAAGCATCATCTTGCAGCATACATAGACAGCTTCACAAGTAATTTTCGTCCCTTTTAACTCATCAAGTCAAAAACTTAGTTAAATATCCGGATAGCAAGTTTTTTCACCACATTCTCTACCATTTTCTTTTCTCAACATTCTACAAAGTTAAGTCATTAACAATGACAACTGCATGTCCCTACTTTATGTGCACAGCACAAAACACCCTGTTAAGCTACATTAGGTGAAACCACTTTGAGGGTTTACAGACATGAGAGTATCTATTTTCCAAACAAAAACATGTGCCAACCATATGCACCCTCATTGTTTCATGCAATGCAGGCTTGGATACTGTAAGAGAAACATGATCATGATCTGCATGATCCATGTAGGCCAGCTGTCAACTGACCAGTCACTAATGACGATAACACTTAATACGGTAATAAATCTTATAAAATTGACCTAAATTATCTACAATGAAGCTTGAATAAAACATAGGGCACTAACTGGTAACAAAATGTTTTTTGCTCAAGCCTAAAGTGTGTGATTATGCTGTTCCATTGTGTTACTGTACTAGCTTTTATTTGTACCCATTGTTTAAACAGAAGATCAAGCTCTTCTCAAATAAGATTAAAAGAGGGCAGCTTCAATTTTAAAAGGAGCATACACTGTACTTTAAAAGAGGTATCCACTGTACTTTCACGAAAAAGTAACCTACAAGGGCGGGGAGAAAGAGAGAAGAGGGGGTGTTTCATGAAAGGGTGCCCCCTATCAAATAGCTCCACAAAGTAACCGTACTCGAGTTGTTGAAAAGTCCACTATGGGAAAAGCTTCACTGTTCCAATAGACCAAATAATCATGTGCTTTTCCTAATCCAATATATAGTCGAGAAATATATAAAAAAAAAAGCAATAAAATAAACATGACCTCCAAATCACACCCTTACATCTTTTTTTCTAATGTACCCTAACAAACTTTAACCAGATTCATAAATGGTCCTCCGCCACCAAATAGCCATTGAAGTATGCTACCAAAATTCTCAATAGTGTGGCACTTCCAAATTCTACTCAATGTAAAGTACTCACTACACTCTCCATTAATTAAGCACCTGGCTGGTTGGACACCTTTACCCATACAAACTCATGTGGTTTGATACCCTATCTAGACAAACACAGAAGCACTTCCCCATGTAGTGGTGAACCCTCTGGAATTGGCCATGCATACCTTTCATATACAATAGAGACAGTAGCTCAGGAAAAATGAATAACCCAGCTATGTTGGATGGGGGTAAAAGAACTTTGAGGCTTCAGGAAATGCAGTTATCTTATGCAAGCCTTCGGTTGAGATCTTTCAGTTTTCATAGGCCTATAGAGGAAGTTTATTTCTCTCTGCTGAGTTTACCCCCTATGAGGTTTTGATCTTGTACGTAATGTGCTAAGTATGTAGATTAATGGACTGATCTCCATGGATGCCATTTAATACATGGACCTATTTGGCCAATGGATCTGGTTAGATTGTGTGAGCTACATTCTAAGAATTAGGCGACACAAAATAGTTTAACAAAGTTATAGGACTTGGTTTTGGCAATTAGAAGCGTAGAGGTCAAACTTAGACTAAACATTAGTATAAGAGACAATGTAAGTAACCCTTTAAGTAAATAGAAGACAATTCCTTCAAAAAAGTAAAAATAGAAGACAAACTTACAATAATTTTGTCCATAAGTTATCAGTACTTTCACCAGAAAAATATTTCCATAATCTGAAGTAAATGTGATGTATCGAACAGAGAAAGCTACAGAGTTATAGATAATCAGTCTTTTTATAACTATGGTTAAAGACGTCTAGAAGGCATCACAATTTAAAGAAAGGCCTAGGCAGAGAAAAGTTGCACTAGGGTCAAATATAATCAAAAGCATCAACAAATCGAACTTCGAACACCAAAAGCGCAATAAGATTCAAGAATGTTTTGATGGTCTATCGTAGTATTAAATTTTCTATTTCAGAGTATGAAAAATCCATACCTGGGCTCAAATTCCCTGATCTCAACAAGCTCACTCCCACATGTATCTGTCCACTGAACTTTTCTTCTTTCTATATGTGCAGAAATGTCGCTACCATTTACATTCAATGCCTCAAACTCATTAGCATCCTCAACAGGAGTTGGAACATTAAGTGATGGCTTCTTCAAGCTACTCTTCAAAGAAATCTTTCTTGTATTTTCATCATTTTCAACATCAGGGGTATGATCCTTGCCATTATCAGAAACAGGAGTCTCTGGTAACACATCCTGCTGTTGGGTAGGCCCTACTTTAAGAGGGGATGGGGTGTCAAGCCCTGCGGAAGCGCGACCAAAGCAGACAAAGGAAGCGCACCCGCGGGAAACCCGGTTCTTCAGGGAAGCCAGCTGGAGGTCAGAGTCAGATTCTTCGTCCACCAACTGGTACTGATTCCACGGCGTAACTCTCATGGGTTTATCCTCTTTCTTCTGACCCAGAAGAAGAAGAGTCAGGCCCTTGCTATACCCAGAAGCTGAAGATGAGAAGAAACCTCCTCCTTCTACTGCCAATAACATCAGTCACGCACATCTGGGCACCAAGGAGACAGTTTCTATATGACAGTGCTTCTCCTTCAGATGACCAAAACCACCTGCTGCAAGTCAGCACCCACAACTTGCAATCAGATTGGTTGCCAAATTATCAGCATCCATAACATTAAGAGACACACAAGTTTGCTTTTAGTAAACATTTACTCAAACCATATAGTTTATATAGAAAAGAGGAAGCACAGCCGTTTCACGTATCTTCAAATCTTGTCAACATATGTAACTTAAGCATAAAAAGTTTCAACTCTTAAATGGCTAAAGCATCCGACGAGGAACTCAAATGATCATAAACATTTCAAGATATCTTCACAATCTTCATAGACAATCAAAAACAATTATGTCATTCAAAGCACAATAACTTCACACACAAAAATAGGTAGGCAGAAAGGCATAAGAGATATCTCAAACAGGTAAGTTTCAACCACAAAACAGATTCATTAAGGCGATGGCAAAAATGTAAAGCACAAAATTAACCAAACAAAGCCAAATAATTCCAATAATAAAGTTCCAACATGCAATAATTCCAATCACCAACTCCAAGAACTTCACCAATTGAAGTACTTCATCTAGAATTCAATCCAACAACAAATCTTAGTCCAATACATACGAGACAGAACGGATCATAGAAATCGAGATCTACTTACTTCAAAGCAACAAGACCTTAAGCGCGCTACAGTGCCCCAACTTCACACCCAGAAAACGTAGGAAAATAGTACGCTCCGCAAAAATCACTCAGAAAATGCAAGAAACTGAGAGAAAGATAGCAAGTTTCGAATCGATTCAACTCCGGATGATGAACACTGAAAAATGCCCACAGTTTCCAGCTCAATTCAGCTGAAACGACACAAAAGGATTCGATAAATGCGTAGAGATTAGATCAAACACTTGCTTTTTCTGTTCCTACGTTTCTCATCATCCAAACGGAAAAGCAACTGAGGAAAAGGAAAAGGAAAGTGCGTATCACCTGGTGTGTATGGACGAGATCTGATTAGGATCTCCGAAGGATCAGTCGTCGGCGGCGGCGCGTGAGATCGGCGGCTGAGGCATCTCCGAGAAAAAGGAAAAGAAGATCGGAGAATTTGGAGAGGAAAAAGAGATTTGAAAAGAAAAAAAATAAAAAATAATTATAAAGTTTATTTCTGGGTGGGACTATGTAGGGGATAATAGAGGATAGTGACACCACGGCGCATGATAGCGATAGGCCCCGTTTTGATTGATATCTGTTTGCTTTTGCCAAAGTCGAGTGTCTTTTGATGGCATAGAAATTTGAGAAATTGCATGCATAAAAGGGATTTTATTACTTCCATGCTAATTATTATATTAAATAAATTGTTATCCTCTTCAATTTTGTTGGCATTTATTTGACATAGAAATTTGGTTTCATTCTTGATCCTTAATTTTTTTTTAATTGATCCATCCGGTGCAATAAATTTAAAAATATATATATTGACTTCTAAATTAGCCGAGAATAACTTTTTTCAACGATATAATCCGAATTCTCTTTTTCTCTTCGTGCAAACAAAGATAGGACGATAACGACGAAATATTCTCCCCTCTTCGACCCAGCCAACCTCGCCATCGAAACCATCCATCCTTTCGACGATAATCCTCCATCGCTCCCTGTTGATGTTTGTCCATCTGCTCCACTGTCGACACAAGGTAAATAACTTTATGGGCGGTCCCGACCTTCTACAACGACTTGAACACGGAGGAGGAAGTCGTGGAAGAAACCCCCGGACAACGCCCCCCACAACGGCAACATCTGAGGTGGAGGATGACGTAGCCACAGATCCCGTGGAGGATGGCCTATCTCGTAACTAGAAATTGTTGTACAAAAACTCGGTAAAAAAACTCTACGTCACATAATGCCCTACCCCATTTTCATTACTGCCACAACCTCAACCACCATGTTTATCCCTTCCTTTGATGTCAGGCGCGGACGCATGTCCTTATAGCGAAAAGGACGACGATTTCGAACCTCGACAGCGGAGGGGGCAGAGCGAGATCATATTACAGAAGCGGAAACCGAAAGAAATGGAACATGATGTGTATGGTATAGGTTGTGGATCACATGACTAGCCACCTTTCCATGTCCTGCAGTTTTGTCGTCGTGTTACGGTTTTTCACGGTCGTGGAGTTCAAGATTCAGACGACATGTCGTCGTCGGAGCCGTTCAACCTGAATTTTGCGGCCACCTGATGCCTCCACTGTTTGATTACTTTCTAGCCAGCGCTCAATACCATTTTGGCGACTCTCAATACAGCGGAGAACAAGATGGGAACAACGTAAGGAGTGAGACCTAGTGAGAGGCGACATCGATTAGGGTTCATCCCTTTAATGATCGCGAGCTTGACATGTGGCTCTTCTTTTGTTATGGCGGTGGAAACATGACTCTTTTTCTCGACGAAAATAGAGTTACTTAGGGTTTTTTGGGTTTTAGATTAGGATTGTATCATCAATCTCCTTAGCAGCGAGTGGAGTCGTCAGGTGAGTTTTCTGTATCTGACACGCCCTGAGGGGTTAGCTAGGAGACCAATTTCGATGCAACCTGGGTTTTTTTTATGGTAATGGTGCAAAGGGAGAGGGGCGGGAAGCACCCTCACCTGATCGAACTAGGACCTTTAGGGTGAGTGGTTGGGTTATACTCCCCAACTACCACGTCTAGGGGTGGTACCAACACCACCATGTATCGGTTCATCTCCTATCACATCTGACGATTATTAATATATTATACGTACATAGAGCCCTCACATGTATCTAAAGGAAGACACCAGAGGTTGATAATTATGGCGAAAGAAAGTTCATATGCGCCAAACCAGCTCATCGTGGATGGGCAAGCTAAGCCTCGCACACGGTATTTTGAACGAAAAATTATTTGTTTTTTTATTGACACTTGACCCTCTAGAGATTTTTTCATTTCAATTCATTATGTTATTTGTTATATTTTTCTGGATTTTCCACTCTGCTTTCTGTAGCCTTCGTGCGACTTTATCTTTGTTAATACTACATGTATTTGTAAAGAAACAAACTAGTATACCCAAAATAGTGAAATAATTTCGAGGTGGCATGTAATAATATTTCAAAAATAATAATAAAATATTTGGCTTAATTAGATGATTACTCTTCGTACATTTGAAAAACAATAGACAATTTTATCAATCTTTGAAAAATTTAATGCACTGTCACTAAAAAAAATTGAACAGGAAATTGACACGTTTTTTTATTTATTTTAAAGATGAATTCACATGTTTTGTGATTACAGTTCTGCCCGCCCTGCACACTAGTACTAAGGTTTCTGGTTTCATATACTTACCAAACATTTGGGACAGAAACTTCAGATATTCACTTTCTATGAATTCTAATTATTTTCTTTGATCATTGCAAAAAATTGTTATAAACTTATCTTTTTTTACATTTTGTATTAATTTCTTCCAAAACGAAGATTTTACCTTGAAGTTAGTAACAAGAAAGAAATATTCAGAGATATGATATTTTGTTTTTCATTTACTATTTTTCAAACTTAAAATTCAAGGGTAAAATCGTCATTTAATACAAAATACAATACAAAGACGGCATTTTTTGCCATAATCAAAGAAAAGGTCTACAATTTGTAAAAAAACTGAATACCTCACAATCTGTTTTTATCAGTTATCCCAAAGATTTATATCAGCTTCTCAACTCGAACCATGTCCCAAGCCCTCTATTTATAGTGTCAGGGCCGACCCTTCCACACACTTCTACACTCATCCGTAACCCCTACTATTCACGGATGACCCCTACTGTTACAGAAGGCCAAACACTGTTTATTTGGACAAGTAAGCCTTGGTCGAAGCACCAAATTTCTTACTACAATGCTCTTGCAGACATTCAAATTGAAAAGTGCAATTACTAATCTCAATCACTATAACTAATATGGAAAATTATAGCAATACACAGAGCAGAGTGAGGTTTGTAATCACAATAACCCATAAAATTGAACAATATATATGCCAATTTGTTTCACAATCTAGACAACATAACACTTTATGCTTCAAAGTGAGAGAGCCAATAGGATTTGACAAGAACAGAACATTCTATTGTACTGTGAGCTTTGATATGTTTCAAAACCAAGTCACCAACAGACCAGGCCTGTTTATTCTTGTAAGTCCGCTAACCCTTCCCATGTTTGTGGTTTCCTTCTTTGGAGCAGCACTTGAGCAAACAAAACAGCAATGCAAATGAAACATCTCTAACCTCGTACAAATCTTTTCACATGTAACAATCTAGTATGAGCAGGCGGCTTACCTAGTAAGTAGAATCATGAGCCGGACTATCTGAGTGCATATCCATGGACGAGTCATTCGAACTGAGAGGATTAGAAGGAGCGCAGTTCGTTTCATTGCTCCTTTCAGCATTCCCGGAGGGCGGGTTGTTGTTCGGGTAAAACCCTCCTTGATCGATGTGATAGTTTTGGAGACTCCTTCGAACGGGACTCGACAAAGCATTTGAGAAGACCGAGTTTTTCGATTGGTGATCGGATTGGTCGGTCCGGGTTCCCTGCGCTACGGCACTAGGTGCAGATGAGCCAGAGGACGCCATGTTGCTTGGATTCGTGAAGTGCATGTTAGGCTGGGATGGTTGTTGTTGGGGTGGCGCTCGAGGGGACGCCAATGGCTCTTCTCCACAATAGTCCAGCTCATTCTACATGTTGGTGATTTAATATCTCAACTCACATACATATTATAAAAGGATAATTGCAAAAAAGTACTCTAATGTATTCACTTTTTGCAACTTGTAGCCTTCTTCTTTGATAATTGTAAAAAAAGTTCTACAAGTAGCAAAAAAATGGATTTTTTTTGTTTTTTACTTATTATTTTTTAAATATAAATTGTAAGGGTCAAATCGTCATTTTCATGCAAATTGCAACAAAACAACAAGTTCCATGAACTTCTTTGCAATTATCAAAGAAGAGGGCCACAAGTTGCAAAAAAAGTACACCTTAGGTTACTATTCGGCAATTCAAATTCTGTTATTATTTAATTTCAATTTGTACAAATAATATTAATAGTAATTAAAAGGTCGATTAGTCACAAACCTGTAAGTAGTTTACTATATCCATTGTTGTTACTCTTGACCCTCGCTCTTGCTGTCTCAGAATCCATTGGTAAAGTTTTTCCTACAAAGAGATAACCAAGCCATGTTGATAAAATGACAAGAGACTAAAATGTTTACAAAATTAATTAGGGCACACAACTTCTAGTCCACATGCATCAATTATACAACTTGGGAAGAAAGTGCACAAACGACTCTTTTAATACAAGTTGCAAAATGCAAATTCCATTTACTGCATCAACTTTACATGTCTTTACTATTATTAGAGATATTTTAACATGCATAAACTCAGTATGCATTCACCCACTTGAAATTCCTAATTATCTCCCCTTCGCATAAGGAGGCGCTTTCTCCACCCTTCAAGTAGAATAATAAAGGGATAATTGCACAAAAGTACCCTGAGGTATTCATTTTTTGCAACTTGTAGTCCTCTTTGGAAAATGTAAGAAAAGTACCCAAAATTGTCTTTTTGTAGCAATTTACATAAAAATGAAGACTTTACTCTTACAATTTAGATTTCAAAAATAATAATTAAAGAACAAAAAACCTAAATTTCCACACCCCTTAATTTTCTTCCTCTTTGTACTGTACAAAGGAGAAAGAAATTTAAAGTTTATGAAAATTTGGATTTTTTGTTCTTTCATTATTATTTTTAAAATTTTCAGGTTTCCAAGAGTAAAATTGTCACTTTGAAATAGATTCATAAAAAGAGACAAGTCCAGGGCACTTTTTATAATTACCAATGAAAAGGGCTATAAATTACAAAAAGTGAATACCTCAGGGTACTTTCTTACAATTATGCCAATAATAAAATATCATCATTTAAATATGTGAAGAACATTTCGATACACTAATGCAAGAATTTCCACATCCATTAAAGCTACGTAATGTGAATGCATTCGTTCTTTAAAACCAGAATTGAAGGTTCCCATCTATGGTACCAATTTCAGGTACGACTGATCCAATGTGTATATGATGTGGGTCTTGAAAGTGAAGAGGTCAGTACCTCAAGATAAAAATTTTAAATACAGCAAGAGAATAATTTTGGGAGTAGATAGGCGACCTGTTACACACAAGCATTTCAAGGAGGGTTGGTCAACTTTTTAAAGGAAAATTCGTTTTGCCAATCAAAATTGACAACAACTATATAATTTAGCCACTTTCCTAATCAATTGGGGTAGGCTTGAACCGAATGCAGATCACATTGAGTCATCCAGATGAATACTTTTTCTCCATCAAACTGGCAATGGACATATATAAACTCAAATCACTTATCATCCTTCATTCAACCTTTCAGTTCAATACTAATACTTGTGACGGGAGCATAAAAATAAGGGATGATTGCAAAAAAATTGCCCGGAGATACTCACTTTTTGCAATTTGTAGCCATCTACTTTGATAATTACAAAAAAGTATCCTGAACTTTTCTTTTTGTTGCAATTTGCATAATAATGACTTCTTTTACCCTTATAATTTAGATTTAAAAAATAATAAGTAAAAAACAAAAAAATCCAATTTTTCTTCCTCTTTGTACCGTACAACGTGTAAGGAATTTAAGAGATGAAAATTTGGTATTTTTGTTCTTCAAGTATTATTTTTTAAATTATAATTTTCAAGGGTAAAAATTTATACATAGTGCAACAAAAAGACAAGTTCATGACACTTTACAATAATTAAACAAGAGGGCTTCAAGTTGCAAAAAGTGAATACCTTGCAGTACTTCATTGCAATCATCCCTAAATATAATGTAATCATTCTGTGCCAATAGAAGTGTCCGAGAGAGACTAAGTATTCAATCCTTAGACCAAAGCTTGCTTATCCAAGTGTTCAAGCGCTTGAGCTTGTGGCCTCGTTGTCAAGGTTCGAGTCACCGTGGCAATATGAAAATCTTAACCTTCAATGACAACAAAAAATACAATTCTTCTCGGTGTTCGACCTTCCACCCTTCTGCCCAAGTTCTCTCTTATGTCCCCATGACTCAAGTTTTCGTAATTAACCGCAATCCATTGCCAATTAACAAATTAAAATTGAAATAGAACAGTTAAGCATCTTAAAGCTCCTAATTCCTAATTCCTAACCTAACCCAAATAGAGCAGACGACCCACTAGGATTCGAACACTACAGCTCTAACTAGGCATCTTAAAGTTCTGTAATCAACCACAAACATCAAAGCAACCACAAATTTTAACCTTTTGATTAGAAAAAGTAAAAGCACAAAATCAAGGTACACGCAACGAAAGAACCGAATTAGATTGAATATACGAAAAGCGGAAGGCGAAATCAGAGAAGGGGCGAGAGGAATTACAAGGCCGTGGCGTTCGCCGGATTGAAATGAGAGTTTCTGGTGGTTCATGGCCTGGGTGTAGAGCTGGGAGAGGGAGCTAGCGGC
>JAYMSV010000606.1:0-16056 GCA_036897745.1 Erodium moschatum | reverse complement strand
TGGATTCTGAAAGAAGTGATGAAGGGGTCCAAAGGACAGAAGAGCAGGTCACGATTGATAGGATTAAGAATGGTGTCTTTGGAGTGTCCCTTTTTTGGTTGTGGATTCTGAAAGAAGTGATGAAGGGGTCCAAAGGACAGAAGAGCAGGTCACGATTGATAGGATTAAGAATGGTGTCCTTGGAGTGTCCCTTTTTTCTCAGTGTTGCAGTTGTCCCGAGAGAATTAGGCAACAGGGTATCCAACTGAAAAAAGAAATGGAAGCAGACGATTGGAATTGGTTAAGAAAAATGGTTCTCTTCGCAACCAAACCTTCAATCTTTGTTGTATCAGAGAGGATGCTTCCAGTGGGTGGCAGTTAGAGGGATTCTGATTCAGGGAGGGAACGAAAAAGAATATCGAAGCAGTGGCCTCTAACTAAGTGTAGATCAATTGTCCAAATTCATCCTCAATCACTGTTGGTTTTCATCTATATATGGCTTTTGTTCTAGTTCACACAATGAATTGGAAGGTGATTTGAAAAAAGGTTTCCATGAAGATCTTGTAGTCCTTCTGTGTTTCGAAAGGCTACAAAGATCCTCCTAAGGTCAGCTGGTTAACTCAGGGAAGAAGATCGCAATGTCAACTTTTGAGGCCTGGAAGGTGGATTCGAAGTCGTGCTTCAAGGGAAGGAAGAAGTTTGTTTGTTTCCCTGAGTTGCGGACTCCATAATCTGGATTAGTGCAGTTTTTTTACCAGATGTTTCGTTTGTTTCTTAGTTTCTAAAGCTGATCTTGTTTTCAGCTAATTTTTGCTGGTTTTAGCTGTGGTGTTGGAGAGCTTAGTTTAGCTTTACACGATCATAATTCAACAAGGGATAATAAGCTCAAATACTATGTATCATTCAATGTTAAAATAGAAATCATTGTCCTCTACAACAATATGATGCAATCAGTTCTGGAAATTTAGCTGCAAAAAGGGATATCTACGAGATTTTCCTCCAAAATCATCTTGCAAGCATTTGCGCATTTTCTTTCCCTATCTTACATATCCAACATTAAGAAGTGGTTGTTACACAATGCAATATAATATAGTTCGAGAAAGAAATCCGACACATTATAAAATGACTCTTTCATACCGATCTTGGAAACAATTATTCGGATATTATCTACTAAACTCTTATAGGATGTGGCCGCACCATACGTCTCCACTTGAAGCTAGAAGACGATTGAAAGATTATAGGTTGAAGAATACAAAAAATGTAAGAAAATTCGACTTAAAATTTATCTATTGTACGAATATTTTCAGCTTTTAAGTTGAGCTGCTCTATTCACTCGATTTACCTGAAATTTTTGATGATTTGGTTGAGAAAAGTTAATAAAATTTAACAACAAAAAACACACATAACACAATACCGTGAATCTAACGGAACAATAAATGATTGAAAGATCATAGGTTGAAGAATGCAAAAGTTGTATGAAAATTCGACTTAAAATTTATCTATTGTACGAACATTTTCAGCTTTTAAGTTGAGCTCCTCTATTCACTCGATTTAGTTGAAATTTTTGATGATTCGGTTGAGAAGTTAATAAAATTTAGCAACAAAAAATATACATAACACAATACCGTGAATCTAACGGAACCACAAATGATACATTATCATTTATGTGGCACATGAATCCTGTCCAAAATTTAGTTAGGCCTTTTTGTAAATTTTGTTTTATATCCACTGTAAAGTTTTTTTGTTTGAGAATGTTGAAAAGGAAAATGATGTTTTCAGTAAACATGTCACACTATACAGTCTATACCCTTACAATAAACAAAACTTATTGAAATTGTAATAGTTTGTATGAAACTCACTTTGTCAGTTGTAACTATAAGATTTGATGTTATTACTTTAATTATATTCATCACAGAGAGGACAAACTCAACTAAAATTCATGGAATTTAATATAGCAGATTTGACTATATAAGATATTTAATTGAGAGCTACCATATCTTTTTATATTCCGTTTATTTTATTGAAATTTACATTCTCACTACACGAAAGAGAGTCCACCAACTGTGCGTCGGCATTCCTTATTTTGGGCCCAGTTGGGCCCTCAAAATAGCCCAACCCACAGAAAAGGGTGAAATGGTAAATGCACTCTCACCTTCAGCAACAAAGATCAGTTTGTGGACACGATACAACAAAACACACACACTTTCTCTCCTTCCCTCCATCGCCAAACCTGCGATCCTGAAGGTGCCTCTCGTCGATCGGTACCGTCACAGTCAGATTCAGAGAAAATGTACGGATTCGAAGCTCTCACATTCAACATCCATGGCGGGTTCCTGGAAGCCATCGTGAGGGGACACAGGGCCGGGCTCCTCACCGCCTCCGATTACAACAATCTCTGCCAGTGCGAGACCCTCGACGACATCAAGATGCACCTCTCCGCCACCGAGTACGGCCCCTACCTCCAGAACGGTTCGTTCCCTTTCCTTTTCTCTGCTCAATTCAATCTTAATTGCTCGTTTTTATTTGTGTTTCCGTATGTTTTCAAGGTGAATTGGGGAGGGGAGGGTGTAATTTTGGATCTCTGACTGTCGTAAAAGTGGTGAATTTTGTATGACCTAAGGAAATTGAAGTTCTAAGTTTTCAATGAAATGTGTGTGATCTGGCATTCTTATATGGTGGAAATTTGAGCTCAAAACTCCAGATGTGTTTCCAATTTTGTGTTTTGGCATTTCTTTTGGTGGGTCTCAGAGCATCAGGGTAGTTGATGATTTGGAAGAGTAATCTGGTCTGGATCTTATTGATGTGGGTACAATGAGGGTATTCTAACTTAAGATCCCAGTGTCTATCAGTTTTGATAACACCTAAAAGCATAACATGATGCACTTTTCATATTGAAGAATGCTGACCGCTTTTTGAAGTTCTAGACCCATGTTGAGATGCAAATAACAGGTGCTTATATACATTGCAAAGGGTGGGTATGCTCAATTTTGTTTGAGGCAGAGTGAGAGGCATGAAGAATATAGATTCAGAATGTAGAGTGGTAAGATAATAGTGAGCAAAAGGGATTTCTTAGATAGGTAATTGTTAATAATGTCTCCTTAGACAATATTTGTTCACGAAACTCAACTACTTGTTGTAAAAAAAGATAATAAAAGAGTAGGGTTGCATAAGCGGAGAATTCGAGTGATCCTTAAAGAAAGAAGAGAAATAGGCAGCTCTCGCCAATGTCACAAAATGTGGAACTACCTGGTTGCTAGTGTGTTGTTTAGTTGTGGTCTATTTGCTTGGTTTATGTTCAATGCATTAGAAACATAGTGAGGAAGGGACTTTCAACGTGCATTCAATATACTGAAGATTGGAAATATGCTTGCTAATTGGTGTATGTGAATGTGTTTGCAGAACCTTCCCCATTGCATACTACTACAATTGTGGAGAAGTGCACTCTTAAACTGGTTGATGAGTATAAGAACATGTTATGTCAGGCAACAGAGCCATTGTCAACCTTCTTAGAATATATCACGTATGTGGATTTTACTCACTCCCATTTTTTTTAATTGTTCATATATATTCTTGATTATCTGGCATTCTTACTATTTAAACAAGTCTCATAGGTTTCTCCTAATTTATGGAATAATGTTATAAGAAGGAAAATGAATGAATGTCAACAACAGAAATTTTAGAATGCTGCGGACTCACAGTATAAGGCTTAGCACAAAGTTAGTTGAATAGATGTATGGAAATTTATGGTTAGAAATAGAATGTTCTTACAATTTTTCCCTAATGGTTAGGCTCGAATTGTTCAGTAAACGGCCACTCTTTCTTAAACTAGAATTCAAGAAAGCCAACTTTGTCATACTACTTTGGACTTAATGAATACATGATCAACAACAGCAAGAAAGTTTCATAACTTATGGGAATTGTATTGTGTCATTTCTTACAGATATGGGCACATGATAGACAATGTTGTCCTGATTGTTACTGGAACCTTGCATGAGAGAGATGTTCAGGAACTATTAGAGAAGTGTCATCCATTGGGCATGTTTGACAGGTAGTGTTACCTTTCTATATTATGCCATAGAATTTTTTAAACGGTAGCTTTTCGCTCATCCTAATTTCCTTTTTCTATCAGCATTGCAACCCTGGCAGTTGCTCAAAACATGCGTGAGCTATATAGGTTGGTGCTTGTTGATACACCATTGGCTCCATACTTCTCTGAGTGCATTACATCTGAGGTACTGAGTTCTAACTAGTGTTTTGCTCTCCTCTATTCTGCTTTCTTCCATTCATCTCGATTTAGGTTTTTCCGCACCCTATTTCTCTTGATCCCCCTCTTCTTTGATTAGTGATTACTCACAATCCAAAGCACCCCTTTTCCACTTAAATTTTTGGGATGAATCTATTCCATCTCAGAATTATCATCTCTGCTCTGCCGATATCTCAATATGTTATCTACAAGTTCTTCTGCGGTCTAGTTTGAATTTTGTAGTTTCAAAGTGAGCATATAATACAGAACAATGAGACAGATGCTTATGCCTTTTGCCTTTTTTACTGCTGTGTTGTAGACACAAAAGGTTGCACTAATTGGTTTCTGAAACCAAGTAGCATATACATAAAATGTATTAATGTTATCATATATGTTTCATTGCTATTAGTTCTAAAAAGTTAGTTCTTTATACCCTCTTAACTTGTTTGATTGGTGGACAATGATGACACTGACTGAAGTAAATACTGTTAGCAAGTTGCTGATGAGATAAGGCTGCTACAATGTGGGTGTATAAAAAATTATTATCATACACTCAAGTTATGGGCTTACGCGCAATGCTGTCAATAGCAAAAAGAATTTGCCATGGAATGCTTAATATAGTATTCTAGTTTCTGAGTATAATTGTTTTGCTTTATAATCACAGAGTTGCTTTTGTGTAGGACTTGGATGACATGAACATAGAAATTATGAGAAACACCCTTTACAAGGCATATCTTGAGGATTTTTATAAGTTTTGCCAGGTAAGGCTTCATTGCTGAATTGAAAGAACGATCTCTTCCTTACTGTGTCCAAGTAAATGTCCTTTCTTCCCATCTCCCTAAAAGGTTTAACACGGTACTTTCTTTATAGAAACTTGGCGGTGCCACTGCTGAGATTATGTCTGACCTGCTCACCTTTGAGGCTGACAGAAGAGCTGTCAACATTACCATAAACAGGTGACATAAAATCTCCCATTTATGTTTTTATAGATGTTTCTTGACAGATATTTATAGAAATTTGATCTCCCCATGACAAGTTTTGTTTCTGGTAATCTCATTGTTGCTGTTCATGTTTTGCAGTATTGGGACTGAGCTTACCCGAGATGATCGCAGGAAATTGTACTCTAGTTTTGGTTTACTGTAAGCTCTTTTCTTGAAGTGCATTTTTGTTTTTCCTTGAGATATAACACGATATTTCCACCTGTCTTTCTTTGACCATGGTCTGCTTATAATAAACAGTTACCCCTATGGACATGAAGAACTTGCTATCTGCGAGGACATAGATCAGGTGTGTGTGTGCGCGCTTATAATAAACTGGTGCTCCTGTTTATAGTCCTTATCCATGTTGCTGTTGGTATTGCAGGTCCGTGCTGTAATGGAAAAATATCCTCCCTACCAGTCAATCTTTTCAAAGTTATCATATGGAGAGAGCCAGATGCTGGACAAGGCATTTTATGAAGAAGAGGTGAAGAGGCTTTGCCTAGCTTATGAACAACAGGTTTGCCATTACTTTTACCTCAATTTTGTTTTCGATCTTAAAAAGCTTAACTTGTTAAGAGAGTTGATAATGTAATTGTTCATTGCAGTTCCACTATGCTGTATTTTTTGGATACATGAGGTTGAAGGAGCAAGAGATCAGGAACCTGATGTGGATTTCTGAATGTGTTGCCCAGAACCAGAAGTCTAGAGTTCATGACAGTGTGGTCTTCATTTTTTAATTGCTTTACTCTTACTAGAAATAATCATATGGCTTTTGCTGTATTTTCTGCACATCATTTCATCCATCTCATCTTCCATTCATAAATGCCTATTCAGCAATAGGCTCGATGCACACCAACAAAATATGTATTTTTTTTTATTTAAATTATTAATTCTTTTGTGAGGTTAGATTTCTTACTTTTATTTAAATTGCAAAATAATAATGTTACAGTCATGCATTTTCGTCTCTGTTTTGAAAAACTGTGTATTAGAGAGTATGTATATAATAATTAACAAAATAATTGAATTAAGTTAATATCTTTTGATGGTCGATAAATTTGAGTAGGTTATCAAAATGGACGATAATCGATTAACTTCATTTGCAAAATAGGTTTGATTTGACTATTAATTTTCCACATTAATATTCTAGTATCTGTATGTTTTGTTCACTAATGTACATGTAAAAAGTGTCCACTTCAGACATTCCAAATTTTCATCAATGCAGCCAAAATTCAGCATTTTTTCCTATGACAGTTTGTCTGCTAGGCTTCAGCTTTGACTTTGAAGCAAGAAATTTCAATTTCACTCTCAGAAATGGCATCTTTTTTTTTATTTCATCACATTATGTTTGTTCCATTCCATTCATAACTATACTAACAAAATGAATATTCACAGAATGAACTGTAGCTCTCTGTCTTCAAGAACTAAGCCGCCACCAATTACATCGTAAAACATCCCTCCAAATTCATCATCACAGCTATTGTTCTGAATCCGGTTCTTCGACTCTTCCCCGTCGGTGCTCTCATCTTCCGACACATTGGAGTTCTTCTCAACCAAGTCTCTGAACACCGATGACCGGAGAAGGAGGCCTAGTGCAGTAGGTGATGACGATGATGAGGAGGAGGACTTGTTGAGCTGTGCTTTGCTTTGGAACACTATAGGCTCTTGACTCTGAGGGGATTGTATTTGTACATAGCCTGCATTGAAAGCATTGGATTGCTCGGGATGATCCATGACTGATGGTAGCTCCTCAGCTGCAATGGTTGCTTCTGGTTTCAACCATCTGATGTAAGTGCTCAAGTCGAAGTTGGTCACTGCATTGATGCCTCTGTACTCGATCGCTGCTATGTCGTAAGCTCGTGCAGCCTCTTCTTGTGTGCCTGATTCATTGACAGTGACAATAATTTAGTAAAGATGAGCTCAAGTCATCACAAACCTTGATCATTTTGTGTGTTGGGTTTTGGTTTGAGTTTTAGTACTTACCGTAGGTTCCAAGGTAGAGGTACTTGTTTCCGAAAACCCTCCCGATCCTTGCTTCCCACCTGCCATTGTGATGGTGCCTTGCGACTCCTCTGTACTTGGATACACCTCTTGAGAAGCCACTGCTCTTTCTGCGATTACGAGTGAATCAAGACTGTTAGAATATAACTATAATTAGGCCTTCAACTATCAGTTTGAGTTTTTAGTTGATCGGTCCTCTAATAAGAACAATATATTCTTGACTGAACTAGATCACATGTTCATATGTTTTGTATTAGCACCTTCTTAGAGAGGCCAAGTACTCCTCTTTTGTCACGGTTTGCATGATCTCGATTTCTTTCTCGTAATCAGTTATCTGTATAAGTTTCAAAAGGGTGTTAGGAAATGATGAAAAGGTTGAATTTTGACAAGAACTTGATATGAAGTAATTGGTTTTAGAATTGTTATGTACCGGAAAATTGGTGAAGGTTGAAGTTCCCCAATACTTGAGTGCAGCCAAGTCATAAGCTCTTGCAGCTGACTCTTCTTCGTCGTAAGCGCCTGAGAGTTTATAGAATCAAACATGTCATCAGTTATGAGAATCAGCAGAGGTTGTAAGAAAATAGTAAGAGTTTGGGTTGTGATGGAAGAAATGCTGACCGAGGTAAACTTGTTTGCCTTTCTTCTTTTGTGTGACATTCCAGGAAAGCTTGTCCCACAAGTGAGCTTCGTACCGACCAGTCCACCTGTGTCTGTGTATCATTCAACAAGTTTTGGTTTAGTTAAGGAGGTTTGGGGAAATCAAGGTAATGAGTGGAGATCAAGTTTTTTTTTCATGTTTCAACCTGCTGACACCTCGAAACCTTGAGCTCCTCTTGACAGTGGTGGTGGTGGGAGAAGTGTTGTCAAGGACTTGCTGCTGAGGTGGAACTGGGTCTCTCCGGCGCCTCTTGACGGGCCTTGTTGCCTGAGGCGCCGTGTCTGCATTGCTTGCTTCTGTCTTGATCATCATCGTTTCCATCTTCTTCTTTCTTTCTTTCTCTGTGGGTTCTTATTGACCTTGTTGTACTTGTACAGCTTGTGTCTTGAATCCCTTTATATACAAATATGATTTGCTGATTTGGGTGTTACTTTATTACAGTTAGTTTAAGGTTGAAGACAAAGAGGTCGATGAAATCTATGGTTTTCTATGCTGTTCAAGACCCATATCTAAATGTCCACACTCTGATTCCAGCCTAATAATACAAAACATAGTTTTATGTTTTTTTTTTTTTAATTCCAGTTTTGTCCTCGCATTGCCGGTTGTTAATCCAGCATTGAGCTATGGTCACTGTCCTCTGGTTAACTAGTCTGTAACTGTCTGAGTTTCACTTCCCATAGGAATGTCTCAAAAACTATGAGCTTGGGGATTGTGGATATTTGCATCTTTATTTTAAGTGTTGGCATAATCCATGTTATGTGAGACAGAGCAATAGAATGATTGTTGGCCCGTGAGAGTACAGATCGATAACTATCAAATTCTGATATCATATTAAACATCGCTTATCGGACTCAACCCAATTATGAAATCTGATAGCTGGAGGTCTCAAAATGTTATGGCATAGGAGTGGTGAGTGCAGAAGAAACAAAAATGTCAATTGAAGACATTCCGTTTTAGAGTGGGAGAAACAGTTGAGAGTAGACATTGTTGGTTAGGCCTCGGATTCCCCGAAAAGTTTGTTTTCTACTTGTCTGCATTAGGCGATGGAGACCTTAATTTCTGGTTCAAAGGGCGCATGTTTGTGGAGTTTGTTACTTACACGATGCTTTCGATATGGTGATGTTACCTATGGAATCAACCAATGTAATATTCCTCTGCAGTCTTGAAAATACATAACCAAGCACACTCAAACTTATGCCGTGCGTGCTCGTATGTGTATTATAATCTTATGAACGATAAAGAACAAGTTTTGTTTGGTTGTATCATTGGGGTTTCAGATCTGAAAGATGTAGATCTATTCTCCACTAGATAAGTATTTTGTAACTCCTACTCACTGGTTTTATTTTTAAAGTGAGTCGGGTTTTAACATAATATCTTTGTGGTCATGGATGCTTAAAACTGAATTGGATTGAACTCACCATAAGAAATTTATAAATCTTTATACTGTTACAACTGCACAAGATGCTTTTTTTCTTTGAGGGCAGTAAATTATAAGAACCAAAAATTAAGAACACTTTTTACCATTTCCCAAATCAAATCAATAATGTAGGAAGTTGCAGTGCTATTGTTGATTAGGAGCACTGATGAACTTGCAAACCATAACCGGAAACTTAGACCAATGTTATCGTCTGGATTGTAAAAAGCTAGGTTTTAGTTAGGTGTGCCTTCGTCAATTAATTGAAATTTGATTGGAGATTAATCGTAAAAATATACAAAGAAACTTAAGATATCTCTACGCATAAGGTATCTCTATGAAAATCAGCTACAGTTATGTGTAGACATGCAAAATTTTCCCTAATCAATACATTAATGGCAACACGCTTCCGTAAAATAAGAACAATAACATTACCAAGCGTAATAAAATCAGCTGAATTTGTTTTCTGAGTAGTGAAAACATATTATAACTCATATATATAATCATTTTAAAAATAATAAATAATAACGTATAGGTAATGGTAGCTCATAATACCTATACTAATAACATAACTGAAACAAAAACTTAAAAATAAAGGCTATCAAGTTCGGGATTTCAGGTGTTCATAACAAAATCACTTCAAAATGTACAGAAACAGCATCTACAACTACAACAGCATGAAAACATCCAGAAACATTGAAAGCCACTCAAAATACAGATCAAGCTCGCCGCTTACTCAGACGCCAAGAGTTAGGCTCATGATATCTGTCATAAAGTGGTTCAATGCGCTCTTGCCTCTTGCGCTTGCTCATCTTAGTTGGATCTGATACTTTGAAGAATCTCGGGGCTGATTCCACAAGCCACTTGGGATCAATAACAGTAACTTCCCTCATGTACTCCTTTGTTGTCATCACCAGCTCATGGTAGATGACCCAATCTGGTTGTCTCTGGAAAAGCGCACTGCTTGGGTGGATATAAACTGGCTGGTTCTCAACCAGGGTTCTATAACCCTCTTGTGGGTCTTTTCTCGCAGCATGGAAAAAGAATCCAGCAGTTATCGCCTTCCTTATCTTTGTGAAGTTCTTTCCAGCACTCACAACGTCCAATTTATACCTGAAATGCAAGATCACCAATTATGTTAGCAACTCGGTAAAGGTGCGGGAGAACAATTCCTACAAAATCGCTATGGTACTCAAGTAACTTTGCTAGTATGAGGCCATGAAAACAAAACAGGTATAATACATGGATAATTGCAAAAAAGTTCCTGATGTATTCACTCTTCTAAAAATCATAGCCCTCTTCTTTGATGATGGCAAAAAAGTGTCATGAATTTATCTGTTTGTTGCACTGTGTATTAATGTTTTAAAATGACAATTTTACCCTTGAAATTTTTGGATTTTTTTGTTTTTCTCGTTATTTTTAAAATTTCTAAGGGTAAAATCGTCAATTAGATACAAAGTGCAACAAAAAGACAAATTCATGGCACTTTTTTGCTATTATTAAAGAGGAGGGCTACAATTTGCAAAAAGTGAATACCTTGAAATTATCCCTATAATAAATAAAGTTTGCACCTAAATTGAGATTCTAAAATACAACCGAGATTCAGAAGCAACAATACCAGTGACAATTATTTGACAAAGTAAGCAAATACAAATCAGAAAATCAATAGAACATACACTGCACAATACAAAACACAATGATAACAACTTTCTAAATAGTTGACATGGAATAACTGATGAGTAATGACATACAAAAAACTAAAGGAAACACACAGTTAAAGAAACGGCGACATTAAAAGCAAAAACATGTTAGGAACTACCATGAGTGCAGCAAAAATGAAGTTGAGCCAAACTAAAGCAAGAGAAGGTAGAAAAACATACTTGTCCATAATAGAGAGGAGCTGCTTTCTCACATCTTGTGCCCTCCTCAAAGACCGAGACTGAACAAAGTTCTCAAAGCACCAAGGCCCAGCAAAGTTCTTGGCCTTCCAAGCCTCGTAGACAGCAAGTAAAGTCAAATGGTCACCCTCGGGCTGGAAAAACTTGGCTCTCTTCTGATCTGCTTGGGCTTGTTTCTCCCTAGGCCGGTAGAAAATGTTGCCAGTTTGAATCATAGAAATCATAGTTAAAATTTCATCACTGCATCCTAGATCTACACTGGCTAGAAGCATCTTAGACAATGGAGGATCCAGAGGGAACTCAGCCATTTTCCTGCCCAACTTTGTCAGAAGCCCTTCCTCATCAAGAGCTCCAAGACTGTACAATTGTTCCATGGCAGAAATAAGAGCTTGTGGCGAAGGAGGATCCATGAAATCAAAGGATAAGAGATCATTTATCCCCATAGCTTTCATTTGAAGTGTAGTTGTCCCAAG
This sequence comes from Erodium moschatum, assembly GCA_036897745.1. Lineage (NCBI taxonomy): Eukaryota > Viridiplantae > Streptophyta > Magnoliopsida > Geraniales > Geraniaceae > Erodium > Erodium moschatum. The sequence continues at coordinate 4,413 of JAYMSV010000606.1, read as the reverse complement.
ATTTATCCTCTGAATTTCTGGAATTGATGTTGGGGACATCTCATTGCGATATGCACTTTCAGTGTAGAGACGGTAACATTTTCCAGGTCCTGTACGCCCAGCCCGTCCAGCTCGTTGCTTGGCTGATGCTTGTGAAATTGGAGTTATCACCAGTGAATCAAGCCCTTGCTTCGGATTATAAACATTTTGTTTTGCAAACCCAGGATCAATCACATAGAAAATCCCATCAATAGTTAAGGAAGCTTCAGCAATATTGGTTGCCACAACAACTTTCCTCTTCCCTGGAGGAGCAGGGTCGAAAATCCTAGACTGCATTTCACTAGGCAGGGCACTATAGACTGGTAAGATAATCAGTTCAGGGACATTTTTACCAAGCCCTTTCATCCTCTCATACAAAGACTGACATGCGAAATCAATCTCCTCCTGGCCAGTCAAGAAAAGAAGTATGTCCCCTTCAGGTTCTGTCAAGTGAATTTGCAAGACAGTGATCAAAGACGCATCCAGGTAATCACTTTCTGGCTGTTTGGTGTACAGTATCTCCACAGGAAATGTTCTCCCGGGAATGGTGAAAATGTTGCAATTAAAAAAATACCCTGAAAATTTTTCCGCATCCAAAGTAGCTGATGTAACAATCAAGCGGAGGTCAGGTCTACGTTGGACCAGCTGCTTTAACAATCCAAAGAGAACATCAGTGTGGATTGTCCTCTCATGAGCCTCGTCAAGCATTATCACAGAGTATTGAGAAAGGTTCTCGTCAATTAGAACCTCCCTAAGAAGCATACCATCAGTCATGTATTTAATCACAGTATCTGGTCCAGTACAATCCTCAAACCTTATTGCATATCCAACTTCCTCACCTAACCGACACCCAAACTCTTCAGCCACTCTCTTTGCCACAGACATTGCAGCCACCCTACGAGGCTGAGTACATCCAATCTTACCTTTTGTAGTGTAACCTGCTTCAGCCAAATACTGTGTCACCTGAGTCGTCTTGCCTGAACCAGTCTCACCAATAACAACCAGAACTTGATTATCATGCACGGCCTGAACCAACTCTTTCTTCAATTTGTAGATTGGCAAACTCTGCCTCTGCTCCTGAAGGGAGAGCTTTGACCTCTGTCCAAATGTCAAGGCCTTTCCAAAAGCATCCTTCTTCCACTCAGGCATGTCATAGGCTGATAAACCAACTCCCCTTAGCTCCTGGGCTAGATGCCTCTCACCTGTCTCTGGCATAGGGTCTTCCCAGGGACGATTCAGATCTTTTGGAATAGAATCCAACATAGTCCGCTGTTGCTGTTCCTTAACTTCTCTCCGTTCCTTTATGAGAGCAGATTGAAGAGCAGCTGCACGACTCAGTGACCCTTCAGGATTCTTAAATATCTTAACAGGTGACATGTCCAAAGAATATCTGCTCTGCCCTTGCAAAAAGGCAGGCTCGTCCTCATTCAGCTCAATCTCAAGCTCCTCCTCTGCACATTCTTCTTTATAGAGCATTCCATCCCCATCTTCATCATACATTGGGTATTCACTGACACTTAGAACCCCAGAAGCAATCAGCTGCTTTGCTTCCCACCTCTCAGGTGAACTCATTCTCTTCAACGGGCGGCGTGATGGAACATTTTCATCCTCCTCCACGATCCTAATCCCTGACAGACCCGTCCTAGTCATAGGCCCTTCTTTTGAACCAGACGGGTTCATCCTAAAACCATCATCATCCGAGCTCCTCTTCAGTGGAAGCAGATCCTTTCCAGTGTTCTGATCAACATCCCTCAATGAAAGACTCAACTTCTGACCAGACACAGAAATGACCTTGACAAAAACCTCTTGATCTCGCTTCACCACATCTTTAGCATTCCCAATCCTCCGAGTGGCCATCTGTGAAACATGTACCAATCCCTCCTTCCCGCGGAAATCAGTAAGCTGAACAAAGCATCCCGTATCCATCACCCTGGATACTCTACCCTTATAAACCTGGTACAGTTCAGGCTCATCTGTTTGCTGCCTCCCGTTCTGATCCCTAGAATCTCTGTGGGTGCCCCCATCTCCACCTTCTCTATCATGTCTGTCCTCTTTGTGCCGATCATTGTTGTACTTGTCTTGTCTATCTCTATGCCTTCCCTTGCCACCATGATCTCTGGCACTATCATCCTCATCATATTCTCTACCTCTATGTCTTCCCTTGCCTCCATGATCTCTCATGTGATCGTCCTCATCATATTCTTTATCTCTATGCCTCCCTTCTCTGTCATGCCTATTCCTGTGCCTGTCGCTTCTATCTCTATCTCTACCCCAGTCTCTATTTCTATCTCCACCTCTGCGCCTATCACGTGCTTCATGTTCCACTTCTATTCCATCGCTGTCTTTGGCGCGAGCCCTTCTCTCATTTTCGATTTCCCTCTCCAGTTCCTTGACTCTCTCCTTGCTGTCTGAAATCCCAAGAGCTGGAAATTTAGTATCTTTACCCTCAGTGGCAGCACAGATTTTCTTAGAATCCTTGCCGGGCTTGGGCTGAGGAGGAAGAATGGCATGAATGACGTGCAACAATGTTCGAACAAAGTAATCAGGCATCTCAGCACCATTTTCCTTCAATTTAGCATCGAATTCATCAACAATCTCACATTCCCGGCCCATCTCAGTGATAAACTCAGCTAGTGTCTTGTCCCCAAACCCCAGATGCGATTCGAGCTCGGTGCAAACTTTGGATACAAGGGAGAAGTAATCAAGCTTCTTCATAGGCTCATCCTTTGAATCAACTGCCATCTCTTCTGTACACAACAAATACGAAGTAAGACAAAAACCAATTATAGAGATGCAAAACAGTTTCCTTATCCAACCCAAATTAAGTACAGAGTAGCCGATTCCTAGGTAATTAATTTCTCATCCAACAAATCCCTTTACAGAAACAGTACAAAACCAATTGATATAATCACTGAAACAGAAAAAGAGATCAAATCTAAGAGAGACGGCAAATTATGCGGAATCGATATGAGAGACTTACCTCAGATCGCGAGAACGAGGGAGATGGAAGATGCAGGAGCGGCAGCGACAGAGCAATCCGGCCGCCGGAGTGTAACCCTAAATACCGAGTGGGACGCGTTTATAGAGAACAAAGTTGCGAAAATGAGTTTCACTGTTTCCTATTCTTCACAAGCAAATTTTATCTTATAACTTCGAATTTCTCTGTGTATTGTTGGATTCTGGAAATCAGTTCGACCAGAGATAGGTTAATTTGAGGGACAAAAGTAGAGAGGAAGAAGGTTAGGTTTACAAGAAAAATCTCATATTTTTATTTGTCATCATGGATTTATAAAATGAAAGAAAGTGAGAAAATAATTTATTTTTTAAGAAATTAAGAGATCTTTTAATTTAAAAAAAATAAAGAGATCCAAGTGTTCAATAGATTAATCTTCCAATCCAATCCGAACCAGGTTAGGAATTTCTTGGCTTTTAGGATTTTGTTTTTTCTGTACAACTTAGTCTATACGTCGTCCTTATCTTGTCTGGTGCGTACCGTTGATTCCATATATCCGTTGCTCCACCTGCTCCGTGGCTCCCACACATTCAACTCGTCTTGGGGAATCTGTCATGCAGCCCCTCACCTATGTGCGACCTCGCGTTGAATCTGAGCTTGTCTCCTATGTGCCTCTGTCGAGAAAAATGCATCGATGTATGACACTTGTCCATTTACTTTGGGTAAAGAGATTTCAAGTGTCTAATTAATTTTGTGATTATGATGCCTTAATAATGAGAGCAACAACCATTACTTAGGTAGATCGAGTGAGGGATTCATCCGCATGTTAACTTTGCAAACTCGTAGGGGGTTTTAATCTAGAACCGCCATTTTCTTAACATTTGGTATTGAATTGTCGTTTTGCAATGTAGACAATGTTAAGTAGTCATTATTGCGTGTAGTCGGGTCAAATCGGATGAAATTTGATGGAAAAATGGTCAACCATTACATCATATCTGATTCCAAGGCATCCAATAGACACTTCCCCCTAACAAAAATACAATGCATTTTGATAATGTATGATTTCAAACAATCAATAACGAATTCTTCGCTCGATTTTGTTTTGTCTCAATTTATTTCGCTTATATGGATCCTTCGGTAGTCCATTTCAATGTCACTATCAGTGTTTAGGTGTTCCAAAAATAAAACCTACAAAGATAAACATTGTTAACAAAGCATCAAAAGATATATATGCACCCATTTGTTCATTTTACATGTCATATTACAACTTTCGTAAACATGATTTCAGTATTCAGTATAGATATTAAATACATAAAAATTCACACATTTATTCATTAGGACCTACGAGTATGCATCATGCAGTTTTGTTTCGAGCTTGAACTAGTAGCTATTTTGATGAATGTTTGTAAAGGAGACTTCGGTATGAGTCTTTTGGTGACTGA
>JAYMSV010000605.1:0-16057 GCA_036897745.1 Erodium moschatum | reverse complement strand
GAGAGGTCTGCCTGAAGACCCCCCATGGACGGTGGACGATCGAGGAGTGTCGGTACTCCAACCCGATTGCTCGTCGCCAGCGCCACCGGTTGCATAGGCGGAACCATAGCCGAGAGAGGAGCGTCTGCAAGGAGGGATTTGAGTCTGTGTTTCCGTCTCTCCTTCACGGGCTTGATAAAACCTTGTGGTGGTTTTGGTGGCATAAGGAGCAGAGGAACAGGTAAATCACATGAAGAAGGAAACAAGGCAGCGGCGAGGTCAGCAGCACGACAGTCGAGATAGGTTTAATCATGTCGGTAGGACTAGAGAGGCCTCTAGAATTACGGTTTCAGAGAAAACCGAGTAGTTTTGGTAGGCGATAATTTGCAAAGAGATGTTAATAATAAATAACTCCTTCCATCTTAAAATAAATCTTTATAATTGGAGATATATCAAAACTAGAACTGAAAAAAGAGTCAGTATTTGATTTTCTATCGTTTAACCTCATGTACTACCGTGTCTCCACTCAGAATAGAAAGAACAGGTCTTGTCTCAGTAAGGAAGATCAGTTCAACGCAATGTGCCCTCATGGCATGAAAATGACTCACTATATAAACTCCAACTACTTCGGTCCTCTACAGTTGTTCTGTCCTCATGTGCATAGTCAACTGATTTAATTAAACAATTGGAGTGTAATAATATTTCCTCTCTAATTTATCTTTTATGCCAATCTAAGTTAAAACTACTCATAATTGGCAAACTCAACGATGGTTAAGTGACTTTTTGTAAACATTTTCCGCCTTAAAATGCCAACAAGCACATATTCAACGAAGTGAAGTCACATTACCCACATGGGTTAGTCTGATGGCGATGCATTCTGTCACGAATCCCAACAAGCACATTTGTCTGGGAGTCGGTGGGAGTAACAAATGGACTAAACTGTAACAAGATTTTCCTGTAATTCGTTTTCTCTAAAAAAAAATAAGTCGGGTGTAGAGAATAAGCACGTGTGAGGCGACTAGAGTAGAGGATGGTCCAGCTCCTATACAATTTTATCTATAAATCTCCTCCTCATTTGACTGGTATACATGCAAACATTTCAACTCACCCATATGGCTGCCTTGTGCTATGGTCCAGCCCTTGTAGGAAGGGAATAGGAAATGCTTCTTCTCTGAAAATATATATTGGTAGTAATGGTCCCGTATTCACTATCTTGTTACACGGCTATTCAATAATGCCGTGTGAATTCAATCAACATGCAACAGATGATTAATAGCTGTATAAAATAAAGTCAAAACCCAATATGATACAGAGTTGTTGTTAGTTGAACTTGAATTAACGATACTTGTAAAAAAGAAACTGTATCGTGTAAGTATTTACAATGAGGTACCTAATGGGTGATCGCTCGCCGAAAGCTGAAGGTCGGTTTGTGAGACGGGTTTTTATAATGATGTTCTTTTATATTGAAGATCCGAAGTTACGTTGAATTCTTCGTTACATCAAAATAGATGGTTTTTACCCAAACCTAAGTAAAATGGATTCGGATTGTTACAAAACATTGAATTAGTTGGATCCACTTATTCAAAAATCCACTGAGCTTTTAGTTTGCACTATAGATCCACAGATTCAAAAGTCGCATCATTAATAGTTTAAACCGATTATATACATATGGGGCCCGATATTAGTCTTGGCCCCCCAGCAAAGGTAAGTGTATCAACGCTCTAAACTACAGAACCAATTTCTATTTGGCTCATAGGTAACGGAACAAAACTGTCGAACACACGTAAACGGACACAATGAGCTAGAGACCTTTTTTTTCAAACGATAAAGTATTATTGAAGCACCAGACCTATGAGATATAGGAGAGGGCAAGAGTCTGCAATGACCCTCAGAGAGTAACATTTACACCAAGATTACAAAAATCGACCTACACACAACAAAGAGAACAATAAAATAGAACACCCAACAAACCAAACTACATAATGAGCTAGAGACCCTACTTAATAGTTGTCTTAGGTTGTTAAGACAATTCGGGTTACCCCTCCCCATGGAAGAGAGTCGGAAGGACCTGACCCACATGATGTGAAGTGGGTTTTTACCCCGTGCAATGGATTATATCCCTTGACGAGACTGTTTTACAGACCATCTCTTGACGAAGCTGCTTTACCGACTTTACCGTTGAAAATGGGTCTTCCACATCTTTCTGGGCCGGTAGGTATAAAGTTCTGTACTTACCATTTACCTGGCGCATAGAGTTCTTAGTCTGTACTTAAGAATGATTTCTTAGTCTGCACTTACCAGAGTATATCCTATTATCCTGTATAGATATATACCTTTTGGCGGAATAGAGATGTATTGCACAGAAAGGCACGCTATACATATATTGCAGAACATATAGAAACCAGACACTTCTTATAATTATGGAGTATTCATACATAACGTTTTCTATTACACTAAAAGGTGAACGAAGAGACTGGAACTATAAATATTATCCGAGCCCCCTACAAAAACCGTTGCCTGCAACGGGACTAACAAAACAGAAAAAAAGACAGTAACTTGGCCAAACAAAAAAATATGTCTGTCCCTTCCCCCCATAAGCTAAGATTTTTTTTCTTCCTATTTTTACAAATTGAATGCCATAGAAATTTAAATGAAAAAATATATTACAGACGGGGTAGAAAGCGGGACCGAAAGAGAAAATAGTGGATGTACAGACGCTATTGCGTTGGCTTGGCTGAGAGAATTTGGAATCACTGTCTTTGACAAATCATGAAATAAGCATATAGCAAACCTCGAGAATACCTTTAGAGCCTCACTCATTTAAAAATTGGAAGGCTGGATTCTCGACGAGTTCTTCAGCTGGTTTGACATGGGAGAAATCCTTCAGCAACATTAGGGTGGAGAGATCGTCCACTGAGAAGGGAATGCTGGATTTTCAGGAAGCATTGATTAGCTTAGCTTAGTTGATATGATTGAGCTACATACAGTAACTTGATTTTGGAGACAAATAACACAAGAAACTCACCTGGAATTGTCATCCAACAAAAAGGCACTGGCGCTAGCATTATTAGAGTCCTCGGTCATAAGTACTCTCATGCTGGCGATGACCTGCAGAGGATTTACAGTAAATGTGACTACCGAGCATTCATGTTATCATGAATCCCTAAAAAGAAAAAGGCATAAACGAACTTACATCTCCGGAAACACTTCTAGTATTATAGTTGTCATCCCAGTAGAGTGTGCATATTCTATATAGTTGCTGAACACTCAGGACCTGAACAAATTAAACATTGATGTCAGAGAGAGAATGTGTGAGATTCAGACATTCAGTGTTGTGTGCAGCAAAAAAAAAAAAGAAACACCAGAGAGAGAGAGAGAGAGACCGGGCACAGATCATTGGTAATTTCATCATACGAAATTCTGTACTTCTGATGTATAACCTGCGGATGAAAATTGAGATCAGGTAAATGATATATTAATCACTTTTACGAAGAAAAAAAGGACTTTAAATAAAATTATCTCTATCCCAAAATAACTATCCAAGAATCAAATTTTACTTCTAACTAAATTATGGAGGGACATTATTAGCAATTCATATCTTATTAACTAACAAAAAAGGAAATGATTCAGGGACATAGGGCACTTGTTATGAGACAGAGAGTACATATCAGAAGGAAATGTGTGTATGGTAGTGGTGTAATAAGCTTGATCATCTTCATTAGAATATAAGCTTTTAAGTATTAAGCATGTTTGACATACCAAGAACCCAACAGCCTGTCTGATGTGCTTAAGTTCATCCCAAGACGCACCTGCATACTGCAACCCAAGGAGAATGAAGAACCAGAAAGATGTCAGGAAATTACATACAAATTGATAGTTTGAGTAGGACCAACACGATCCAACACATTGAAGATTAGCTATTCGGAAAGCCATAAATGAAAACCTCTTCTTTAGCTTGGGCACACCAAAGCTCCAACTCAGCCAAGCCAGCTTTCACATACTCCCCATTGCTGAATGTACAGCTCTCACGGCGTAGAAGAAGACTGGAAAGGTGAAACAAATAACAATGTAACGACAAAGTTGGCATCAAATGATGAAAGAACAAAGGTGAAATAACTAATTACCTGTTAAAGAGCATAAAATTTATATACGAGAATGTTTGGGTGTAAACTTTCTGGACAAGAACTGGAGGAACCTAAAATCCAAACAGTAATAGCTTTAATCATTATTGGATGACTGAAGAAAGATCATGAATAGCATAGACTCAATGAGATTTAGAGAGTCTGTGGGGATGAACATACGAAATTTTCTTTCAATGTACAGAGGAAGTTGTTGAGGTTGTCAATAATGCTCTGCCAGTGACTTGTTCGAGAATCTTTGCATAAGGACCGCCCGGACCTTAATACATTTCCCTTGGATGTTCTTGGTGCCTAAACTACCATAATTCCAGTCTTAAGTTATAGTATAACTGATTAGATTTTAAATGGTAAAGAGATTTGGGGATAAAGCAAGTTCAATAGACCTGGATGCATAAAGCAAGCAATGAAGCCAACTCCTCCTTCAAGTTGTCCCTAATGATACCATATATTTTCTCCACATATAATGTCAGCTGCTCCATGAAAAGCAAAGCTGGGTACTTCGCTTCTACTTGGCGTACTACGTTTGGAGGCGCAGCAAGTTGAGCTGAAGAAGGAGATGATCGAAAACCCTGGAAATCGCATTACAATATTACACAATGCAAAGGGTTCGAAGTTTAATATAAATCTTAATGGAAGGCATAAACTCAATCCATAGTTGTGATTGATACCATGGTCATCCTTCCAAAGAGGGATGTAGGAGGAAGTTTCTTCTGTGGATTTGTACCGCCCCCCTTCAAACTTCGTTGAAGCAGGAACAACAATGAAGAGGTAGTCGATAACCAATAAGCCATATGATCATTGTTATCTTGATCCTAAGACAGAGAATTTTTAGATGTCAATCATCATCAAAGCTAAAGTTAATTGTTTTATGATGTCAAATGAGACATTGGCTATACCTCAATTGCAGAACCAATCATTTGGATAAGACGGTCAAAAACACTAGTTCTTTCTGATTCAAAAGATTTCCAGTTAAGGAGACATTTGTAAATGGTAATCGCTGCAACTGGTTTTCCTTGACTATACCCAATATTATTCTGTACACAGTTAATAAGGGCATCAACGTGTTCCTGCAGCAAGGCAAAATTAAAACATCAAAACTAATCAACCTACATACTCTTCACATAAAGAAAAACACATCCAGTGTCTGAGAACATACATGTTGACGTTCAACCATGGATCTAGTTCTGGTCAATTTGCTCTCAGACTCCGTGCCAATTTTTTTTACTGGTGTTACATTCTGTGGTTCCTGCAGAGGTAGTTGATTGACTTATAGAAAAGACTAATAATAGTGTTATCACACTGAATATATATAGACAGGTGGAAACTTTATTAAAAAATCAAATTACTTGGGCATCAATCACTTCATTCGGATGGTGACCATTTTCCAAATTCTGCAATTAGAAGAATCAAATACATAAAGAATTATGTAACATGAAATCACATCAAAAGGCATGAGGATGTAGGGCAAGGATAGGAGATAATTCAGTTTATACCTCAGTAGCCTGGGTGAGTAAATGCTCCGACATCTTTTTAACAGGAGGATCAGCAAGGGTATGCTGCCGAAGAATTTTGTTCTCAGCTTCCACGTCTATTACTTTTTCTTCAAGCCTGTTAATAGGATAGAAGTGATGATTACAGTAACAGGAGTTATACAATGAGGATACAGAACAAGCCTGACTACTAACTGATTGACCTACATTCGTGCTAAGTAATCCAATTCACAATTTCTGTAATATAACAAAGAACAAAACACACTTTTTGTCCATTTTGGTATAAGTAGTTTGAGACAAAAAGAAACCTCTGCATAGATGTCTTTAACTGAATCAGTTTTGATTCTGCATCCAAAGCTTGCTTCAACCGTTCTTCACTAGTCTTGCTCGTCTCTTCAAATTTCTTTTCCGTTTCATCGATTTTCTGTTCTAGTGAGCTCACCATTGCCTTCAAAACAATTTATTAAGAGCAATACCATTAGCAAACAGATAACAGGAAATATGTTCTTACAAGCTAAGAACGCGTTCTAGAGTCATTTAAGAAGTTAGAATGCCACGGCAACACATAGATTCCACACCTTCAGTTTTTCATTTTCACTTGCAAGTTTCTCTAGCATTACATTATCGACAACTGGAACCTCCTTTATAACCGCCACTTCCTCTATGACTGATTTGGAAGTCTCGCGTTCCTTCATGAGTATTTCTTTAGTTTCTTTAAACTGAAGTTGCATCTCTTGCAAAGCAGACTGCAACTTCGCATTTTCCTGTGTTTTAGCCTCTTCCACATCAGCCTACAAAGGGACACAAATGTGTAAGTTATAAAATATGAAACACCATACATATACTGATGTACATTATAATCCAGCGCAACTTTCAGATGATAACATAGTTTGAAAAACAGAGAGCATGTATAAACTATAATTTAAGTTGATGGGGATTCTAAAACAGAGTTAACTTAGATACCATGTTTTTATTTTGTCAATGAGTAATAACTTTGATGGTGAATGTATTAGGGAAAAAATGTCCTTTTATGTGACCAGAGGATGACAGCACAAATGACAGTGAAGTTCACAATGTATGACACAGCTGTCAAGGTATATGGTAGGTCGAGCACTATTTCATATGATAACCAGTGTCCAAATCCTAGTGGGTCACCCTCTTGGGAGCAGGCATGGGGTGGGGACGGGTGGGGTTGGGTTAGGAGTTAAACTAGGCTAGGGTTAGGTTAGATTTCTTGCTATACGGCAAGTCTATGAGGTCATATTTCCGTACCCTTTCCAATTCAAGATTGGAAAAGCATGGCTTATTGTCCAAAAGATCTGTAACTATTGATGCATTTAGCTGAATGTTGGTACAGAGAAATACTATGCAAACTATTAGTATACTAACCCTCATACGCTTCTCCAGTTGTAATCTCCATGTTAGTTCTTCAACCTGCTTTTCCAATTTGTTTTTGGCAGCTTGGAGAGCACCAGTTTCTCTTGCAGCCTGATGATAAAGAATAAGAAAACAGAACCTCGTGAGGTTACAAATTGAAGGAAAAAGGTAACAAAAATAATAAACATGCTTTGCAATTCAAGAGCAGCAATCATAAACATGGAATAGTTTGCAATTGAAGCAGTGTAAAACATTTTACATGAACTCAATTACCTAAAATCGAATATAAACAAGCCCTTCATCCCCAATGGGAATCCAATTAAACTATTAACAACATATGATCAACTTATCACACCCAGTAAAAAGGACAAGTTGAATTTTTTTTTTTTTGAAGATCTATAATAACAAAGGATTACTCATCATCATATCTTAATTTACTACAGAAATACTTCAGTTTCAATACGAGAATTTTCCAAAGAGGGGAACAACAACATGCTACTTAACTCCCCAACAAGTATTTGGAATATATTCAAAATTGACATGAAAAACAGCAAGTACGCAACCAACTCTGCATAGCTAACTAATGAAAAAGCAAACAAGATACTGAGATAGAGAAGGTCACCATCTTAAGCTTCTTCAGTTCTTTACGAGCTACTTTTCCTCGCCAAGCACATTGTGTCGTGATTGCAGCTTTCTTCAACTTTTTATAATGTAATCGAGCTAAGTATGAGCGGCATTGACTCTGCAATATATACGATAATTTTATTATAACATTCACAGAGTCAAATGATTTTCATAGAAAAGGGTTTTATACACATAAAGCAACACTGAAAGTTATAACAACTAAATTTACAATAACCATATATTTTTATAAAATATTCCTTTACCTGAATCATGATTGCAGCTCGAGTCTGCCTTCTGAGTCGTAGCATGGTACGAGCAGCCATCCCACGCATGCCAGTTTGAATGGAAACAGCAGCTGCACAGGATTCTCTGTAGGCTTTCCTAGCAAGAAACATCCGCAAGTTTCTTTGAATCCTCAGACAGGAAGCATCTCTTCGCATGCTCTCGTATACTTTTCGAGTAAGTTGTCCTGGAATTAGCATAGAAAATACTCATTTGAGTTAAATGACTTTCTTACTATTCCAGTTCTTGGGCTAATTTGAAAACTTAAGAGGATCATATGTGCAATAGTGTGTCTTCGCACAAATACCTCTGCATACAGCCTGAATGTGTAAGGCAGAGAGACGGAGTGAGATAAAGCTTCTGCGACCCAAGTACGAACGAACTTTTCTCTGAATAATGCTAGCTGATCTTCCCAAGACTTCAGTTCTACGGGCATCCAGTTCTGCCATCTGACCAGCTCTAAGAAACACCTTTGTTTTACCAATCTACAAGGATAAAATGGATTAGTAAGATCAGCATCCAAATAACAAACATATGCATATCTGCTAAACAACCTAAATGGAGCTCAAGTGGCTATGACAGATGAGTATATGCTTTATATTTGGGAAATGACCACATTACTTCTAACCAATCTGGTTTCAACAATAGTGTAATAAGTAAACATTTGTTCTATAAGAAGGTTTACTGATCAATACCTGATAGCCATCAAGTCCCACCTTCTCTAAGAGACTTTTACAAGCAGTGACTTCATCGGAGCTAGAATAAAAGAATAGATATGAATATAAAAGATCTTCAAGGTTTGGTGCAATAATAAACTAAAATGACTAATGATGTACCTTCCCTCCAAAACTTCAGCGGCAAGAATGCCAAACCGGTCTACAAATTCATCGAATGGTTTTCTGGTAGGATATCCCGCACAGCTTATCCTAATTGCCTCCATAACTCCCTAAAATTCATAGAACCAACAAATAAAATTAAACTCAAATCCAATTGGTTGCAAAAACAAGAAGAAAATGCAGTGGTGAAGGGGCAAAATATAAACAGCCATACCCCACATCGTAGTTGCTGAAGAACATTTTTATTCTCAAAAATCGCTGGTTTGAGAAGATTATTGGGCTTTACACAACGAATGTAATGTGGCTCTGTGGAACTTAGGGTTTGAAGCAATTCTTGCAATTGTTGCTGCATAATATAGAAAATAATATGACTACATAATCAAGGAAAAAGCACATGAGTGCATTAGAAAAAGGGGGAAACTATTGAATCGAGAACCTATGGAAGAGAATTTTGAGCTTTTGGATGATTCATCAGCTGATTGTGGAAATAAACCCGACACAAAAGAACATTGGGAAGCATTCAAGAGTGCTTCATGCTCAGCAACAACATAATCCTTATTCTTGTCGATGAACAATTCAGTTTGATAAGTAACCTGAAAGAAGTCATGCATATTGTTGGATCACGTATTAGCTTTCAAACCTTTCAGTTATATCTGCTAAGCATTTCTGAGATTAGTCCAGCTGAAATGAGGGTACTTACATCACCAGCATAATGGCAGATAGTGAAGTCACTTCGAGCTAATTTTGGTTTATTGAAGCGCTGGTGGTTCTTAAATGTCTGGTAGAGTTTCTGAGCAAACGTGTCATGTGTTGATCTTGGAAACATACTGCAAGAAAAGTCGATCTATAATTATTGAAAATTGTAAGCTTAGGAAGAATTGCAAGTTAGTGATATCTAAGATGAAAATAAGAGGATATGCATGCAGAAGTACTGCTTAGTAGCACTGCACTGACCATGCTTCATCCAGAAGAGCAATTATGCCACCAGGTTTCTGAAATTTTACATAAAAAGAAAAATAGTTATAAAAAAAGGTATACAACATAAAAAATCATTTGGATTCGACCATCCAAATACATAAATTAGTTTGCATCATCTATTTATAAGTAGAGCTGTAATTTGCGGATTATTTTACATCAGGCAGAACTACATTTTCCTGCCAATCTATACAGGATCTGGACCAAACATATGGAAAAAGATTTCTAAGTAGTTCAAAAAAAAAGAAGAGTGGAAGCATAAAGAAACATGATATCATAAGATAAAGTATTCAGAAACAAGGGTATCACAACTGAATATGTCAATTTCTCAGACAATTTCTATAAAATGCTTTAAAAAACTGGGTAAAATAATTAAAAGAGACTCGCTGTATCATAATAGAACATGGAACCACTCTATGCAACGGAAGATACTACAGTGGAAGGATGAAACAGCTCCCAAGCAGTAGAAGATAACAAACCTTTTCAATGAGGTCTAGAATATCTTGGTTGTCAACAAACTCAATGTAGCTCCAATCAATTTCTTCTTTTGTATACTCTTCTTGCTCCATTTTGAAAACATGCTGTTCCACATAATATTTGATACATCACAAAACTATTGCACTATAGCTAGACAAAAGATATGGAAACCAAAGGGGACAGAGGCACTATTCAGACACTAACCTGGTTGAAATGCTGCTGAAGTTTCTCATTTGTTAAATTGATGCAAAACTGCTCAAAGCTGCAAAAACCCAGAAGACTCAGAACAACAATCAAGTACCCGCCAAGGTGGTTAAAATGCAGAGTAGATGGAGTGGTGAATTAAATAACCAAAATGATTGAAAGAAAAAAGGACTTGATTACATAAAGCACACTGTACCATGACAATTCAGAGAGCAAAAAATGAAGTTAAAATAGGAGATCAACTGCAGGAAATCTAAACTCAATCTGAAACCATTCCAACAAAGGTAACTTGCAGTTCAAGAACTGTTTCAAAACATAAAAGTTATACTAAATTGAGACTGACTAAGCATGCTAATTTAAACCTCAAGGGGGCACTAAATATACAATTTATGTTCTTCAGGTACATTATGAACATGCAGAACTCAATTTCTGGTGCACACAAATTAAAAACAAAAGGCATACCGGTCAGCACCTGTTTGTCTTGAAACTCTCAAATCCATAAATATCCAGCACTCCAATTAAGGACTTTGAGTTAGGATCTTGCCCAATTGAGCGATTAATCTTAGCCACGAGCCTGAATTAAAAGCCATGGGAATTATATCACTTTCAGAAACAAATGTAGTTTTCTTCAAACAATAGTCCAGTACTAAACAAAGAAGCAGCATATGCAGTAAGAAAAATCTATAGGACCCCACATTTAAATATTCACTTGAGCAGGTACACCAGCATACATGTTAAACTTACCAGTCAAACAACCTCGAGTATACAGTTTTAGCCAAAGCATCTCTGCTGGTAGCTGCAGACTCGGGATCCAACCATTTAGTAATGGTTTCATCACGAGTTACAATCACACGTTTGCAAAGAGAATCTTCTAGGGCCTTTGCATCACACCTGAACAAAACAAAACAAAAATCAGATAAGATGCTACATCTTTTCTCCGGTAAACCTTAACTTTTCAAAATAACTTCTTTTAGTGTACACATGCCATTGATAATGTCCACTTACCTAAAAAGCTCAGCAGCAGTTTTTAGATGGAACCAAGAACTCTCATCTTTGGGCATGGACGAGTCTGTTTCCTTCCCTTTAACAAAGTCAATGTTCCCAAGATGGAGAATTGCAGCCACAACTTGAAATATTGCATCCTAAGGGTTCCGGAAAGAAAGTATATAAAGTTAAGGCAATGTGTATGATACAACAATCATAATCTTCCACTTATAAATAAAGCATGTCTTCAACCACGTCCATCAAAAACTTACTTGCTCTTCAGCACTTATTCCAACAACGTCCATAGCCTTCCTTGTTGCAATGTAATCCTCTTTGTCATTGATCCCGTCCAATTCAAAGCAATTTGATTGATTTAGATAATGAAATTTTCTGGGATTTTCCAATTTGTATCTCTGAATATCCTCAGGTGGTCCAGCACATAGCATATAGAAACAATGATAGTTCCTCTCAGGATCAGACACCTGGCAAACACGTGATCTTTCAAGCAAATAAGTTCTGACAGCAGCTCCTGAAATCTTTCCAGCCTTGTCAAACTGAATCTCCACAAACTTACCAAACCGACTGCACATACAGATAATGCGCTTAAAGATGTGAGCCAGTCAAACATAAAGCATGGCAGAAACTTACAGTTTATGCTGAAAATTAACTTTTTGAATACAAGATATTCCACCTTGAGTTATTATTTCTGACGGTCTTTGCATTACCAAATGCTTCAAGAACAGGATTTGACTGCAAAACAAAATAGAACGAACTAAGGCATCAATGACCTGGATTACTAACAGTAATAATTCAGACAACATATATGAGTAATTTAAAGGAATTGAAGAAACTTATATTAGGGAACTCAGTTACCTCAAGGACTTGCTGCTCAACAGTCCTCCTCCCCTCAACACCAGCTCTCCCTCCCATGTAAGCAAGATAACGCATCAGCAATTTTGTGCTTTCTGTTTTACCAGCTCCACTTTCCCCACTAACCAAAATTGATTGACTTATTCCCTCGTTTATCATAAGTCTGCATCACAACAATGGTACTCTGATTGTCAGATGGACAAAAATGTCAAGTGAACAACACAAAATGATGCGTAACAGGTACCTATAAGCAGCATCTGCAACAGCAAATGGATGGGGACTAAGCTCACCAAAGGATGCCCCTTTATATTGTGCCATCATATGGCTATCATAGAGATGGGGCAGCCTTATAAAAGGGTTCACAGCAATCAAGATACTACCCGTGTAAGTCTGAAGGCAACATTTAATGAATTAGCATCACTACACAAAGTGGTGTAAGGAAAAGCAAAAGACTATATAGCCCAACATCTTCTACCTGCAATAAAACCATACAGTGCCAAATAATACCCACCCCTAAACCCAAAAGGAAAAGAAAATAATGAGGGAAGTAACTTTGAGATGTAATAAGTCTCTCTTAAAATACTCACGTATATTTCATTCATATCATATCTAGACCTTAAATTCTGCAGGACTCCTGGTTCATGCAAATAGGACAGCCTTGTCATATCATCCACTCCACAAGGTGGGGCTTCTGCGTCTTTGGGGTAAGCATTGGAAGACTTAACAACAACCTGTAATTTTCCCACAAGGGCCCATTATCAGCAAATACTCATATTTGAATTTTTTTGGTTAAGGACTAACCGAAGTAGATTCCTATAAAAAAAAATGTCACAATGAGTACTGACCGCCTTCCCTGAACTGCATTGGACCTTAATATCTTGACCATTAACCTCCACAACTTCACCATCTAACCAAGCTTCATCAGCATCCTCCACCCAGACAAGAGTTCCAACACCAAGACTGGCAGTAGCAGCCTACAAATACAATATATTATAATACTGACAAGCATATCAAGACATATCACCTTTAAACAATACTAAAGCTGGGCCGTACACACGAAACAAATGAGGAAGGAGATCCAGGTTAAAGAAGAGTTCACATTGTCACCGTGAAATATATGTACAATTTGAAAACAACAGTCTAAGTAACTAAAATATAATTACAGCCTCAGTACGAAACCAACTCATGTTTATTGCATTCTCCAAGCTCCAAGCCATCACTCAAACTATCAGTTGCAACTATTAAATCACATTATATCAGAAACTGGTAGCAGGGTTTAAGAATGTCCTTAGTTGACTTGAGTTGAAAACAGTATACTGCTTTGTATAACACTTTTTGAAAATGTGGTTCAAGAAGTCTTCAAGTTTCAATGGCCAGCAATCCGTCCGAGCATTTAACTAAAGTTCTGGTTTTCAATTTTCAAAATGCAACTTCGTGTGGATATAGTTAAATTCAATATAGAACACCACAGACATTACCAGTACCACAATATGTATAGAACCAAGCCTATGACCAAAACCTAAAAACTGCACAGCTAAATTGGGCGCTTCAATCCATATCCATCATTTTTCATGAACTTTCACTCTGTAAACCAAATCAAGCTAAAAAGCCCGCACAAGCAACCAAATCTAAAACACAAAGTAACGTCTGAGCTGATGAACATACATTTCTGCTTCAACAAAACCACGGATCAGTCCACCAAACACATCAAAACAGCCAAATCCGTTCAATCGAAAGCATATTCCTCAATCAAACCACACATGAATTAACATTTCCGGAAGCTCATAAAAATAAAAATCGTGAAAATTACCATTTGAGCAGATACTGAGTATATCAGAATATGCTCTTGCTTCTGGATCTACTCCCAATGGCTCCAATAACGATCAAGTAACCGCCTCTGCACTTCTTCTTCTTCCTTGTCTCCAACACGAAGCTCTTATCTCCTCCAATGGAAAACAAATTTCCAAAATATAATTTATGAAATTAACAATGGAGAAGCTTAACCTCTTCAACAACAATCAAATACTTTGAAGAAGAGATTGAGCCTCTCTCTCTCTCTCTCTCTCTCTCTCTCTCTGGTTCGATTTACTCCGCTTCTTCTCTCGACGGCTCTGTGTCCTCTTTCTTCTCCAACCTGGTCGCGGTTTTTAGACGAAGCGCTAAATATACATACTCGTTCGTTTATTAAGAGAGGCTTAATTAAGAAACGAATTAATTAAAATCAAAACGAGACGCTAATTGAGGTTAGATTACGAGAATGCCCCTGACGGGGTCGTGGAATTACGAGGGACACGACGTGGTCACGCAAAGAGTCCACAGATGGTGTCTGGTCTAACAAGTTAAACTGAGAAAGCGGTACACGTGAGACGGTGTCGTTTGGGGTCTTCACTGACTTCGAATCTAAGCCCGTTTGTACTTTGCTTCCCCTGCAGTGCGCTTTGGTGCTTTTTGTGGAATTTAGAAGGAAATAAATTGAAAGTTTCCTAATATGTCGGATTGGTTATGGAAATAAAAAAATGTATCATCATGTTATTATTTTATATTTTTAGTGATGGAAAAATTGGTATAATATATACCAAATCATATGGATCCGGTCTACTTTCCCAACTTGTGTGTGTTTACGATATCATAGAAGAAAGGGACTTGTTTCTAGCGTGATCGGCGGTAAGGACCTCCGGTGACCCACCATTCCCTTTCCATTTCTTTTGATGCGACCGGTTTTTCCAAATTATGCTCTTCCACGAATGTGAGTATTAAGAGTATGTGCAGCCTGCGGTTTTTTGTCCATATTTTAGAGTCGACGTTTCCAAAACGACTCGTGCATAATGAAAATAACGGTGTTTATGTGCTACGTCTTGAGATCCGACGTAAATTCAAAGTTTTTAATTAACGTTGATCACCCGTTGAATTTGACCGTGGTTGACTCACTGAATGTTGCCTTGACCACTCGTTTTGCATCATGTGCGTACTTCATTGGTGAATGGCTCAGGTTGACCCAAAAGCCATAACAGGTGAATGATCATTGAGGAAAGAGCTTTCAGATATTCAAGAGGTTCGAGATCATCCATCGTTGTCAGATGCCCAAGTCCAAGCTACTGTGGAGGCAGAATACAAAAACACTATGGGCTAATCCTTCTAAAAGTTTGACTGGTGGATGCTCGTGAAAGACCGACCAAAATGATTCTAATATTGCAACGAGCTCCTTGCTTAATTATCTACACTAGTTTGTGTTAAGTAATCAATAAATCGTGTAATGTCTCATTCAATTACTTTTTATTCATATCAATGGATTTCAAAAATATAGTTTTTTTATCGATTTGGACTTATTTTTAACCCTAATTTAAATTGATTGGAAGTCAATTTTTTTATAAAGAAAAGTCAATTTTTTAATCAATCTAATAGATTGGAGATAAACTGATTTTTTCTAACCCACTCCTTTTTTTAAAACGAGTGCGGGGTAGTATTACTACAACGAAATAGTAACAATACAAGTTAGAGTTGGAAACCCTGGGCTCCAGAATGTGTCCTGACTAACCGTAGTCAGTCAGGCTTTCATGGATCCGTAGAAGGCGCCTACTTTACATTGTAGACCTAACTGAGGAACTCCCCTCACTAATCATTCCAAAAAACATAAAGTAAAACCTAACAATCCAAACCAACCTAAGCAACCAAATAACCAACTTCCTTATTGAGAGAAAATAAAACTCGTAGTACCAGGCCAAATATTGAGCTGTATAAGCGGTTTTCCGAGACATCCCAACACCGGCCGGCTCGGGGGTGAAAACCGCCCCGCTTGTCTGGTATTTATTTATTTATTTAC
>JAYMSV010000604.1:0-16059 GCA_036897745.1 Erodium moschatum | reverse complement strand
CGCAAAAAATGGAAATGTCACAGTTGAGAAATGTAACAAACGTCAAGCCGTAGTTAGGATCGCGAAAACAAATCTCAACAGGGGCTAGGAATCAGCGTTTCCCCTACTTCTTTTTTCAATTTACGAGGGATGGCAACGGTAGCCGGACCCGGTGGGCAGTGGCGGAGCCAGCTTTTTCAGTGAGGGGGGGCACCAAATTTTTTCGGTGATACGTAATACATAACGTTAGACATATTTTAGGGGACACAACTAAGAAATTGAAGAAAGTCAAGGGGTATTTTTAGAATTTTTCAAAAATTAAGTAATAAAATTTCAAAAAAAAACTTAAATTTTATAGAGAATGAAACTCAAAACTTAAATCGATGTAGCCCCAACTTTAGATAATGTCTTAAATAAAAATGAAATTTTCCAAACTAATAAGAATTAGGAAAAAAAATGTACAAAACAATTAAAAATATATGATAAAAAATACAAAATCATCCTACACCTAATACACGTTTGAAACTTATTAAACAATTACTTATTAATTTTATTTTTAATTAGGAAAAAAAAGGGAAGATAAAGATGGTAAATAAAAATATTACATACTAATACATATCTTATTGAACAGTTACCTTTTTTATCTGAATTATTGAGCAGTTACTTAATACTTATACTTCTAATTAGAAAAAAAAAGGTAATCTTCTCAAAAAAAAGAAAAAAAAAGGTAATAAGAATATGAAATATTGATTTTAGAGAAGTTTCAGGAGGGGCATGCGTAGACAAATGACTAAAACCAGTTTAAAACATCAATTGTAAATAGCTTTTCTGAGAATTGAGGGGGGGCACGTGCCCCCCCGGGTCCCACGTAGATCCGTCCATGCCGGTGGGGGATCCGACCTTCCGACCCGAAAATCTATCCGGGGGCGCGTTTTTTACAAACGGGTCGGAGACGGGTTAGTTTGAGCGGACTTATATCGGGTCTGGGTCAAGATAGGGATGGATACTACTCGCCTCGGACTCGGCCCTATAGGTTATTAAGTAATAATAAAAAACTGAACTTACGGCTCTCAATCTCTCTCTCGAAATTATGGTTTTCTCGGAAAAAAAAATACAACTCTTATGCTGGTCGGGTAGGGTAATACCCGATCCGGTCGGGACACAAACGGGTCGGACAGTAAGCGGGCTACTATTGGGTCTCGGACGGACTCGGGACACAGGTAGGAACATCGGGTCGAACCCGGGTATCACAAAACCCCACCCAAACCCAGCCCATTGTCATCCCCACAATTTACACGGTCAACGAAAAGTTACATTTTAAATGTCCCTCGGGTTTAATATGTTTGTAGAAAATGTCCTCGGGTATTATATACGTGTTCCTCAAGTATGACATATTAACAACTTGTAGTTGAGGGTAAATGGGTCCTCTAATATTAGGGTAAGTAGATTTTTTTCTTTATTTACAGGGTACGTCTAGGACACAACTTACAAAAATCGAATACATGAGGGTTGTCTTTTGCAATTATCCCTTGAATATATTTCGTTGACTGAAATGATGGAGGTGGTAACGGAATTGCAGGTGGTATCGGGCATGGACGAAGTTCATACTGATATGGGCGACTTACTCGTCCTTCTTCACGCCGTTGGAGTTCGGTTTCTTCAGGGGATTGCCTGAGAACCTCTTCATCCTCGACATTGTTGGCCAAATTGCTTTCCTCCTCGACATTGTTCTTCAATTCTTCGTCGCCTACAGAGACAGCCAGACCTACCGAATGGTCTACAAGCGAGACTCCATTGCTCTCAGGTCCCTTTCTCTTTTCTTACAGTTTCGTGGTTCATTTTTCGGAGCTTTTCACTAAATGAGGTCATATACTTCATTTGCAGGTACCTGAAGTCCACATTTATCATTGATCTTCTTGGTTGCATGCCTTGGGACATAATTTACAAGGTCAGTTGTTTCCTTTTATCCGCCAATTTTTGCTCGTAGGATGTGTCTTTACGTCAAAACGTTTATAGCAGCTATAATGTGCAAGTGGGTTTGATTTGGGTTAGTAGGCTTTTTTTTTGTGAGGTGAACTAAGTTCCAAATATAAATTTTTGTTGATTTTCCTCCCCAGAAAATTGGCTCCTTGATTGTACATGTAATTGATTTGTGGTGGGTTTAATATTGTTTATCTGTGGATCCGAAATATATACTGTATCTTTTGTATGCTGTTTCTCGGAGAAGTTTATATGATTTGTACAAGTGCAAGTGTGGTACAGAAGTATTGATTTTTTTATTTTTCTTCTTCTTTAATAATAGGCTTCTGGAAAGAAGGAAGAAGTGAGGTATCTCTTATGGATTAGGTTGAGTCGAGTGTGGAGAGTTAATGAGTTTTTCCAGAAGTTGGAGAAGGATATTCGAATCAATTATATGTTTACAAGGATTGTGAAGCTTATTGTTGTTGAACTATACTGCACGCACTCAGCAGCCTGCATCTTCTACTATTTGGCCACAACTCTGCCTAAAGCTGAAGAAGGGTATACTTGGATTGGAAGTTTGAAGTTGGGTGACTATGCCTACTCAAGCTTCAGAGACATTGATCTTTGGAAGCGGTACATAACATCTTTGTATTTCGCCATTGTCACCATGGCTACTGTTGGTAAGCATTTCATTTAACATGCAACAGACAAGAAGCTATCATGTTATGTCTTTAATCTGTCTGCCTCCATTTTTTAATATAGTGCATTGTTGTAATCTGGAAGTGCTATGAATTTTCTTTTGACAAGACGGTGTGCTTGTCTGCTACAGGTTATGGAGATATACACGCTGTCAATCTGAGGGAAATGATATTCATCATGATTTATGTATCTTTTGACATGATTCTTGGGGCTTATCTGATCGGTAATATGACAGCATTAATCGTAAAAGGATCAAAGACAGTTCGGTTCAGGGATAAAATGACAGATGTCATCAAATATATGAACAGAAATAGACTTGGGAAGGACCTTCGCAACCAGATCAAAGGTCACTTGCGCCTACAGTATGAGAGTAATTACACTGAGGCTTCTGTTCTTCAGGATATCCCAATCTCTATCCGTGCAAAGGTAACTTATAAGGGGGAAATGCCTTTTTGGGACCTTACATTTTGGTATTTCCTACTATTTTTTCAATATGATCATGAGAACTTCAAATTTGGAGATGCTACTTTTCCATGTATATGAAATAATTATAATACCCAATCAAAAAAATTCTTGGACTGAACATTTCATTCACATGATTCCGGCTATTGTGCTTTCGTTTAGTTAACATATCTGTTTTTTGCACAGTTGTGAGTAATTTTTGGCTTCTCACCAGAAGTTTATTCTTCTTTGCAGATTTCACAAACGCTATATTTGCCATACATAAAAAATGTTCCTCTTTTTAAGGAATGCTCGTCTGAATTCATCAATCAGATTGTAAGTTCTTTTTGCTGCCTTAGTTATGGATTCGACATCACAATGCACAACCCTAGAAAACTAGGGAGATAGCAAGAATAGAACGTCTTTTTTGTGCGTTCACATCTTGACTCTCAGGGAAATGAAGTTTTAGTATTATGTTAATTGATATTTCTTCAGTGAAGCAAGGTCACCAAAGTCAGTTCTATAGGCTCCTGCACAACTTTGGGAACTAATGTGGTTTGTAAAAAAGATTTGGGAAGAATGATGTCTTGTATCAGGTGTAATGATATGTAGAACAACAGAAAATGTTAAATATACTGCCTTATTATATTGATATTTCTGGCTTCACTGAATTAATGACATTAGTCTTTCTTGTTACTTTGCAGGTTAGTAAACTCCATGAGGAGTTTTTTCTCCCGGGAGAAGTAATAATGCAACAAGGGAATGTGGTAGATCAACTTTACTTTGTCTGTCTCGGTGTGCTGGTAATTGATTCTTTCTCCTAAACGGCTATATCCTCTTCCGCCATAACTGAGCTGATATTTGAATATCATGTTTCTCTTTATTTGTCTCTGCTTCCTTTAAATTTTAATATAAAAAAATCTTAGCCTAAGCTACTACAGATAAATTTCCTTCTAAATATGTCATCCACATTGCTATTGTCATTTCAAGAAATGGTTGAGGCAATTTTAAATTCCACGTCTTCTGCATTATTTGTTATTTTATGAGTTGTACTTTAAAGGAAGTATAGGAACACAATATAATGGTACCATAGATCTGAGTTTCAGAACGGTAGGATGCTACCAATACTATAATCTGAGTTTCACTGAAATTCTTTCTTGTGTTGGGCTGAATTCTTTATTTTATTATTATTTGTTTATCCCAATATGCATTCTTTTTGGTGATAGAGTTGATATTTTCGGCACAGACTTAATTTGAACTATATATCTGCAGGAGGAGGTGAGCATAGAGGAAGATGGCTTGGAAGAGACTGCATCACTTCTAGAACCATATAGCTCGTTTGGAGAAATTTCAATTCTCTGCAACATACCTCAGCCATACACAGTTCGTGTTTGTGAACTAAGTAGACTTCTGCGGATAGATAAACAGTCTTTCACAAATGTCCTAGAGATATACTTTCATGACGGTCGAAAGATCTTTAACAATCTTGTAGAGGTATTTTTGCTCCTCAAAATACATTTTGTACCTCTATTTTCTCTCCATATATCAGTATTGGTCTAGGCATGTGGTTGATACAATTATGTGACATGATAGGGAAAAGAATCCAATCTTCGAATAAAGCAGCTGGAGGCAGAAATTGCGTTGCATATCGGAAAGCAAGAAGCTGAACTTGCTCTCAGGGTGAACAATGCAGCTTTTCATGGAGATCTTCATCAGCTCAAAGGCCTCATCCGAGCAGGAGCTGATCCCAGCAAGAAAGATTATGATGGAAGGACTCCCTTGGTATGGATTTCTCTTGTAACTCCTTCAACTCCCATGTTTCTATTGTTTCTGAAAATTGCAAGCCTACTGTTTTGATCTAGTTATTTTGTTTAGGAAAAATACATTTTGCAGTCTCACGTTAAATTAAGTATGGTGTCATACTACATACACCTAATTTGGGGGAGAAGTGGTTGTATATTGTGTCAGAACTATAAAAGGAATGGTTAATTGCACATAACCACCTTCATGAATTTCCCAGAAACACATGACCTCATTACAGATACATGACTACCCTTATGAATTCCATGTGTCACCATCATACAAAATAGACGAAAAAAATAAAAAATTGATTGTTTCCGTCTATTTTATACGATGGTGACATGTGAAAATTCATAAGAGTAGTCACGTGTGTGTGGAAAATTTACTACGGGGTCATGTGTTTGTGGGAGGATCATAAAGATAGTTATGTGCAATTTACCCTAGAAGGAAATCAGTTCTTATAGTTATGGGTTTAATTTTAAATGAATAGAAAACCACGAAAAATAGGGCCTAGCCTAGCTTTCAGCATAATTTGCTGTTCGTAATTCAATCCACCTTCTATATACGTATATATGCTTGTCTGACTCGAATTTTTCGCCTTCTTAATAGCATCTTGCAGCAACCAGAGGATACGAGAATGTTTCACATTTTCTTATTCAACAAGGAGTCGATATCGACGCCAAAGGTATTGTTATCATCTGTGAACACATCTGTATATTTGACATAGTAATTGTCTGTGAACACTATTTTGTGATGACACATTTGTATATTTGACAGATAACTTTGGGAACACACCCTTACTAGAAGCCATAAAGAACGGAAATGATAGAGTGGCTTCTTTACTTGTTAAAGAAGGCGCCTCCATGAAGATAGATGATGCTGGAAACTTCCTATGTACAGCTGTTTTGAAAGGGGACGGAGACTTCCTTAAAAGACTCTTGTCCAACGGCATTGATCCAAATTCCAAGGATTACGATGAGCGGACCCCACTTCACGTTGCCGCCTCAGAAGGACTGTATTTGATGGCAAAGCTGCTCTTGGATTCTGGTGCTAGTGTCTTCTTGAAAGACAGGTCAACCCATCTTTTCCCAGACTCAGATTCAAGTCAACACAGACCATTTGACTTTTTGTTTGAATTTGCAGATGGGGAAATACTCCAGTAGATGAGAGCAGGATGTGTGGAAATAGGAACTTGATTAAGTTGCTCGAAGATGCAAAATCCGCTCAGCTGGCAGAATTTCCTTATCAAGCACAAGATAAATCAGGTACTCAAGAACTCAATTTTCACCATTTCACCGCATCACCATACTAACAAATATTGGGAATCATCTGATGAATCTCAAGACTTGATTCATTATGTTTGCTTGAGATGGATGCATCTTTTCTCTTACTTGGATGATCATGTAAATTTAGGACCCACGAGATAGTATGATTTGCAGTTTACTAACCTGGACTTTGAAGTGTGCCAATTTACCACCCTCATCTTTTTAAAATGTCAATTTACTACCTGAACTTTTAAGTGTGTCAATTTACTACCTATACTTTGGATTTGTTGCATTGCTGCATAAGTTGTATAACATCCGATAAACTTAAGGTTAGGATAGTATGAAATGCTAATGCTATGCCTTCACACCTCATGCAAAAGCGTGAATTTGGCATTTCATATTCACGAGACCCTAAAATTGACGGGTTTTATACAGCATAACAGACAATGCAACATGTTTAAAGTATACCATGGTAAACTAACACAATTAAGAAATTTAGGGTAGTAAACTGACATAGTTAAAAGCTGAGGATGGGAAATCGGCACACTTCAAAGTTCATAGTAAACTGCAAATCATGTATAACACATGCATGATAGTAAAACGTAATTTTCCCTAGTCTTTAACTTGGATGCTCAAGTTTGTACATCATCTTGTTACTGCTACAATACATTTTGCCCAAGTTCCCTAAATTGTTATAGGGTATTTTTATCATTTACTACCAAAATAGAAGTGAGGAATGTAAAAGTTAAGGTAGTTAACTGAACAAAAATAGCGGAGTTAGTGTAGTTTTGTGAGATTATCCCTTGCTTTTAATTTGGATGCTCGAGTTTGTACATCATTTTGCAGACCCTAACATTTTTGTTACCTGCACAACAGATAAAATGCATCCGAGGAAATGCACGGTGTATCCTTTCCATCCATGGGATGAGAAAGACATTACGAAACATGGAGTGGTGTTATGGGTTCCACACACCATGGCAGAGCTCATCGAGAATGCGTCGAGAAATCTCGGATCTCCATCGAGAAATCTCGGATCTCCATCTCCTGGTAGCTGTATATTATCAGAAGATGCAGGCAAGATTTTGGATGTAGACATGATCGTTGATGGTCAGAAACTGTACTTAATCAGTGAAACGCAGTAGATATCAGCGTTTTGGTTGCTTGGTTGTTAATCCTAGCTTTTTTTTACCCATTAATGCAAAATTCGTATTTTTTTTAATTATGTTTTCAACACCCGTAGTCAAGTTGCCGCATCTCTAACCACTTTTTAGCGGTTTAAGGAAACCAACGGTGCAGATCGTCCACGCCCGTTGCATCTAGACCGTCGGATCAGGGACTTTCTCGTGTCCCGCGCGTTGATATGTAATTCGAAATCGAGCGGGTAAAAGAGTTGCAACTTGCACCTTGCAAGTTGAGCGAGCTCTGTAACAACCATCGATCGGGTTCGGTTCTCTCAACAAACTCCGATCACTCTCGCCGGAGATTTCAAGAAGGAGGTCCGGTGATCCGTCGCCGCCATGGTTTCAGTTCTCGAAGCTTGCCGGAAGAGGAAGCGGAGGCCGAAGGTTTACGGGTTTCACACGTTCGCGGATCCGGGTTGCCCCATCAGCCCGACCGGCCCGTTTCGCGAGAACGTACGGGTTTTTCTCCGAGAGTGTGGAGAGACTGAGGACTACAGCGTCGAGGGCATGCCGATTTGGTGCACCCTTCTTCTCCAAGAGAATAGTAGCTTGGTCGTCCCTCTCTACACCATTGAAGAAGATGTGAAGCAGTCTGAGAACCCATTTTGCGATCAGTGCCGTTGCACAGGTCAGGATCGGTTCGGCTTTCTCTGTTGTTTTTGTCAATTTGGGGGGGTTTTGTTTTTTGTTTGCGAATTGGGGATTTCTTAGGGTTTGCTTGATTTTCCTGAGAAAATTTAATACAGTAAATTGGTTTCTCTCCATCTGAGTGTACTATGATTCAGCAGCTTTCTGAGATGTGTTTGGAATTGAAGAGAAAAGGAACTTTCCTAAATTGCCAAATCACGAATCTGCTTTGGACATGTTACATAGAGATATAATAGTTAGATGTTAATTCTGTTCTCTACTGATAAGTTTGAGTTTGAAGCATGATTATAACGTAGTGGTTAAGAATTTTGATGCACATGGATGAAACAAAATGATGTGCAGATTCGAGCATGTTAAGGCCAAATTGTCTGCAAATTTTGAGCATGATTGTACTGATTTCGCTTATAGACCTTTTTCCTGTTGTGCCCTTCTTGGCTTGCAAATAGCTTTACATGACCGAATCTGAGTCATCTGACTGTGGACTTCATCTTTCAGATTGAATATTGTTTACATCTGTTTGTTTCTTGTGATTTTTTGTAATTAGGTTGGAGTAATCACTTTGTGTCTAAACGAAAGTACCATTTCATAATTCCTGTTGATGCTCAATGGAATAAGCCTCTGGAGGATGGGGTTTTTGATCTTCAAACCCATCTCCTGCATGGTTTGATCCATTGCAATGGGTTTGGTCACTTGATCTGCATAAATGGAATTGAAGGGGGTTCCAAAATTCTGTGTGGCAGAGAAATCATGGATCTTTGGGACCGGATCTGCACAAATCTTCGAGCCAGGTGACTGGAAATAACCTGTCATGGTTTGATTTTGATTGTGTTTTTTTTTTGTAGACATTGGTTTGAAGAGTGATGTTTCTTGGTTTTTCAGGAAAATTACAGTTGAGGATCTCTCAAAGAAGAGGTCAATGGATCTCAGGTTGCTTCATGGGGTTGCTTATGGACACTCGTGGTTTGGTAGATGGGGTTACAGATTCATCCATGGAAGCTTTGGGGTCTCTGAGCACAGTTATGATCGAGCAGTTGAAACTCTATGCTTACTTGATCTTGATAAGATCATCCAGGACTTCAGTGATACAGATCAATACAGAGAGATCAAGCAGATCATTCATCACTACAGAGACATGAGTGAAACCCAATTGATCACCATCCAAGACCTCCTGAGGTTCATGCTCACAGTTAAACCACGTGCTCCCAAGCAGCTGAAATCAATGGCCAGAGATAGTGACAAGTCATTTCCTTGCTCCAGACCTACAAGGGCAGCCCAACAAAAGAAGCCTTCTATCAAGGAAAAATCTCCCAAGTATAGAAAGTTCACATCCGTAATTGCTCATATGGATAGTCGATGGCCTGCAAGAAGGCTCGAGTATGCAGGAGAAGTAATTGTGGATGCATTGAAGGATAAGAAAGCTGTTAAGTCTGGAAGTGATGGGATGACACGACAAGATTTGAGAGATGCTGCTCGGTTACATATTGGAGATACTGGTTTGCTTGATTATGTGTTGAAGTCAATGAACAATGTGATTGTTGGAAAGCACATTGTGCGCCGTGCTGTGAACCCTTCCACTCGGATTATAGAGTACACAATTCATGATCTTGGTAATGATGGACCAGAACCAGAAATAGTTAAGACAGATTCTCTTGCATCACCACTCGGTTTAGCACCAGGGACTGATGTTTACAATGATGTGGTTTACTTGTATACAAATGTGCTCCTGGGTTATGGAAACTCGGATGTGGTGGAATTGGCAACCCAGGTAGTTCTAGACAGCAAGCACTTTGCCAAGGAATGGCCTTTCAGGGATGAAACAGATCAGGTGTTGAGATTCATTTGTCAAGCAAAGCCAAGCTTGAGTGAAGTAGAAAATGAGTTCACTAGGGAACCACCTCCTGGTGAAATTGTTGAGCTTCCATTACATGCCACAATAGGGGAGCTGAAGCGTGCTGCTGAGAATGCACTGAGGGACACATATTGTGTCATGGAGGGTTTGATAGTGGAAGATATTGATGAAATGGAGGAAATGGGAGATGAAGAGTTGCTGTTTGGAGCCATTGAGTCTGGAGTGGAAGTGTGGGTGAGAGGACATGGGATAGATTCAGAGACTCAGTTGAGATATCAAGGTGGGGAAGACAACTGGATGGTGAGATGTGGATGTGGAGCAACAGATGATGATGGTGAGAGGATGGTGGCATGTGATGTTTGTGAGGCATGGCAGCACACACGCTGCTGTGGCATTGATGATGCTGAGACTGTGCCTCCTCTGTTTGTCTGCCCAACCTGTTGTGTCTCTCTTGTGCCACCAAGAAATGAGTCTGCTTTTGAGTTCGAGAGATACGATGCTCCATTGTTCTTACCATCAACTGACTATGGATGGGGATCCACTCCTCTTGCTGGTATGCTTCTCTGATCATGACTAGTAACTGCTGGTTACTAGTTAGTACGTACATGTTCTGCAAATTAACACCTGTTGATTCAGTACTTTTTCCAAACTTTTCTTCTCTTGCTGTCAGGATGCGAGAAATACATGTACATGTTCATTCTTTTCGACATCTGCAAATGAATATCTTTGAAGAATTCTTATAAAGTGCATATAAACGCCTGTTTCCTTCCTTACTACTTCTTCCTTGTATTAAATATTTTAGCATTAGAAGACAAGTAGACAACTTGAGAAAAGATATAGTAACAGGTATGCCATTTGTGAGAGAAAACAATAGGAGCTTTGTCTGAGCATAGTTATGATAACAATTATGTCATTTCCACATAAAGGCCCAACTTCACTAGTTTTCTCCTGGAGGAGAGGACTTTTCATTTCATGGCCTGCAAAGACTAGGCAATCAAGTTTGAGAACAGTTTCAGACTTGTGCTACATAATAGCCATAGACTAATTTGTTACATTTGAGCATACTTTTAGAGTAAGGGAGCCCTGTGAGGTATTCCCTTTCTCTTGCACACCCTTCCCACAAGCCTCAAAGAACTGTTGGCCTTGGCTTGTTCTGGCATCGGACTCGGAGCACTCTTCTTGATGGAGAGAAATGGAGGGTCCAAGTCACTGGGCTTCCTTTTGAATGCCTTGACCTGAAAATCCAACGTAACTCACATGAAAGAAAGTGAACTACTTATACTGATAAGCTTTCGCTATAAGATGGTGAGACTGTAACGTTTGATTACCTTGCAAGCAATGGAACAATAGGAATAGTGTTGTGGTTCATACAATCTCCTTGTACAAGTCTTGCACATCAATTTGGGGTTGAAATTGTGTGAAAGCCCACAGTGAGGAAGAGGATTCAATGATATCACCAATTTTTTGTTGCACTTGTAAGGCTAAATCAAAACCCAAAAACAACAAGTCAAAACATGTATAGGAAGAAGGAAGCAGTGGCTGCTGATATTTGGGGATGAACCTGAATTTGAGAACAGTTCATGTCTTTGTCCATGTGAGCAAGAAGGACAACATTCTGGTACACATGCCTGTAGACTTTGAGTGTCTTGTGGTGTTTGTGAAGTCCAGATGAGACACAGTACTGGCAAACAGGTAAATCACAGGGTACACAGTAATTGCTCTTGTCATTCTTGAGGACTGGGTGGAATTGGCAAGGACTGAAGAAGATCTTCTGCAGGAAAACTTCTAGCCACTCTGGCTTCACCTGCCTGCTACTCACTTCCTCCTTCTCTCCCTATGAAACCCATTTCATCATCATCATCATGAAAATAAACAGTTTATGGTCTGATTCGCTAAAAAGTTGAAGCTGATAGGTGGAATCGACCCTAATATACTTATTAGATGATTAAGCAAATCCACGTATGGGAACACTGATACAACCAGAACTAAAACGCTTTCACGAATATATGAAATTTATAAGTTGATGCATAAGCATGGGCGGAGCTATTAGGAGGCCAGGAGGCTGTGTTTTACGATTTGAAACTCTTATGTTTACTCTTTTACATGACAACGATAACATGCATGGCATAGTGAATAAGCTCAAGCAAAACATTAATTTATTTACTTTCTTAAAGGACATAATTACTTACTTAATTACAATTTCAACCGACCGTTGGAAAAATATAAATATTTTTAAAAGTATTTAAGAAACGTATATCCCAAAATCTAAACTCGTATCTCTAAAGACTATAAGCAGAAACATGTTACTTTGATCTATTTGTGTCTCTAGCAATGACAGTCATGTCATTGGTAAAATCATCAGTCATAAGATTCAGATAATCTAATGTCATAACAAACCAAGAACATAGAGTTACGAGTGGTTTTGTACCTGTTGATGCATTATAATTTTGAATTTGGTAGTTGATAATTTCGCCATTGTTCGAAATAGAAGATTTGGAGTGATGTCTCTTGCATTTGTGGAGAAGAAGATACATGAAGATCCTTATATGGTATTCACCAAACTACACAACACATTACTTCTTTAATTTCACACTAATAATGGGTAGATTCTTATTTCAAATAACCTCTAATTTCATTGGGTTCAGATTATAAATTATCTTTATTGGAAGGTTTATTATTACATTTCCATGAGAATTAATGTGAGGGAGATTTCCATAAAGTTATAGACAATTGTATTTATTACAAACATTCAGGGTAATTTTGTATTTTACTAATGGTAATTATTGTGGTGAGGTGTGGATTATAAAACCAAAGAACTTATGTATTTTTTAGGATAAGAACTTATGTTATTAATGTGCATCATAACACATTTTTTTTATAAGCAAGAAATTTATTAGTAACGGTGTATAATGCGAGGTTACACAATGCAGAACCGATCATCTCGAGAGCGATCATGCTCGAAACAAAAGAGAAAACAAGTCCCACAACGAGAAAATCCACCGAGGCCTCCTGAGACACTAAAACCCGGAAAACTCCTCCACTTCCCACTGAGATATCAAGCATACGGACAATTCATTCCGCCAGAGAGCAGACAAAGACCCGGGTTCTCCAGACAGGTAGACCAAGACATCTCGACCTAAGACGCCCCGCCATCTGAACACATTTTGATAGCAGATCTTATCTTAAGACACAGTGTTCAAAGTAAGTTGGTCCTGAATCTCATCAAACCAACAAACTCCAATGGTCATTCACTGTGTTCAATGTTCATGTACATGTTTCAGATCCACAAAACATGAACCCCAATTCAATATTAGGCTTTGGGCTTACCAAAGGGTCACCACCATGAGGGCCTATTTTTGTGTGGTCCAGGAATACACAGTCTCTTGGGCCTATGCGCACGAAATTGGAGTAGAAAGATTTTTTAATGAATAATATAAAAATAAAATAAAAAGTATATCGAGGTATCCCATTTTTGAAGTATGTAAGACTCTTTTTTCGATAATTTAAAAAAAAAAAATCACGAATTTATTTATTTTTTGTACAAATTTTCTTATTTTACCACAAAATTACAGGGAAACAAAAGTTTAGTTTTTTTTTAATCTTTTAATTTTTAAAAAAAGATTAAGGATAAAATCTTTATTTTGGAAACAAAATCATACCTCAAAAAAATTATTAAGTATTAACCAATACACAAGGAGGAGAAGAAGAATAAACCCTAGCGGTTGTCCTCTCTCCTTTTGTTATCTTGTTTTGTTAGTTGTTTTTCATCTTTCTCTTCTCCTATGCAGTTTTTCCGTTAAGTTTTCCGTTCTAGGGTCGGCATAATCAAGTTTTGACGTTGGATGAAGTCAGTTTATGCACTGCCCGTTTGGGTGAAGTCATAGTGTTTTGAGCTGCTGATATTCTCTGAAGACTAGAGCAATTGGATTCGACGAGCAGTATCGATGCAAGCACAGCCGGAGCATGCTCCGTTTTCCTTAACACATCTAAACCAAGTCCCTACACGGGAAGGGACATCTCAGGTGATCCGGACGAATCAAGACGACATGTCGGCAATACCAGAATGCCCCACAACGCAAGTTACAGGTTTCAGAAGAACTGGCATCGTAAGCTCTATAGTTTCGTATGTTCGTTTTTGTATTTATGTGTTTTCCTGTTTATCTACAAGGCAAAGTAGATTACTAATACGAATCCAAGTTCGCCGGGACACCTACGAGGGTCTCGGACATATACTGAGTTAAGGAGCCTGGGACCCGATTACTGTATCGATCATTTGACATGATTAATAATACATCTATATCTTCACGTTTCAAAAAAAAAGTATACCTCAAATTACATATTCTCAATACGATTAGTTGTACGTATTGATTTTGCGTCGGATTAGTACAAGAACAACATAAATGGACTGTATTTCACTCTCTCCACATAGGTTTTGCACATGATCCATTAAGATATTGAAATTCATAAAAATAATGTCATATTGAAAACGTGTGATGAGAGGGATGGATATTTCCTTCAGTTTACGTTAATTGTCATAATTAATATAGACGGTCGGTCATCTGTTTATGCAATCTATATTCGTACCATTGTACTTGTTTGAATCTTCTTAATCATCAAAAGAATGATCTAAACACTGTTTTGATTTTTAAACTTGTCTAAACGTTGCTTAATTTACAAGTTTAAAAGATCTTGCAGGTGGGTTCATCATCTTCTCTCCAACTTTCGGCTCAGCAGCTGGTTGCTTCATTGACGAGTTTATGAGATCTCCTTTGTGAAAATCTTGACAAAACTCCTCCCTTTTACTAAATGTTCTCAAAGTGGAGCGCATGCACTACAAAATCATACGACAACCTTTAACATTGAAGAATTTTGTTGCATATGTCTTCTACTTCCATACGCTTGAGTAAACATTAATATATGTTAGAATATAAATATAATTATTAGGTCTTCAATTATCGGTTCGAGTTTTCAGTAGAGTTAATCCTTTGATAATGTATGTGTCAACTGTTAGGGGAGTTTATGAGCATATATCATTTTGATCCTTCCGTGCATATGTGTATTTGGATCTTTGTGATCCACGACCCGTCCACGAAAAATGAGCACTTAACGGATATTGCATCTGTAAAATATGGCGTGGATCAGGTCTATCCACGTGACTTGCAAATGTATGCCAAATCCTAAGATGAGATTTATTTTTAGAAAAAGCAAACAATATTCTTTGATTCAAACACCTAGTTACATAACAAAAAGTACTACGTCTGATTTCATTACGAAAATATTGATTTGCACATGTAGTTAGGTCGACTTGTATTGAGTTTCATAGTTTTGTAGCATGATTGTTGCCATGTGCGAGCGGATTAAGATGAATCATCCGTGGATCTATCCTTCCTAATCTACAATCCCATGTGTTATTGTGGATTAATAAAATCCGATCCACTTATATATGGATGGATAGCGGTAGAGCGATCACCGAATCTCTCTGAACACACCTACTATTCTTTGAGTGACAATTCAAGAGAAATGCCATATTGCAATAAATCTCCGTTTGGAAATGAAACGTCACGTACACTTAAATCCACAAAAATATACTGATAACCGATGATCATAATCAACAAAGTATTCAAAGACAAGAATTTAATGTTGGTCCATGTTAGTCCATACACATGACATGACCCATTCAATACGATGAGTAGAATTAGCAATGACTCGGTCCTAAAGAGGATAAGTGTGTATGAAATGATGTCGGTTCAAACATGTTATGTATCGAATTCGAAGGAATGGTCCAAACTTGGCATTAATGAGAAAGCCACTAGTGGGTACAAAGGCATCGTTCCAAAAACATTACATTTGGGCTGCTTAGCTCGGAAAAAACGACCGAGTCAAATCGTCAAATTCTGCCTGCTAAGCTTCACCTAAACTTAGCATATTTGGTGTACCCAATGTTGTTACCAACAGCCATGTTTTGTTTATTTATTAATTTGTGTCCTAGTTTTGTCAATAATACTGGTACAAACTGTCTCTTTGGTGAATTTTAAACTAATTTATTCACGACCATTATACTATCTCACTTTTAATATTGATAGATGAGTTTCTCACTTAATGACCGTATTATATAAATGAAGTACTGTATGTAAGTAATTTTTAAAAATGTGAGTTATGAAATCAACTAATAAAATGGATCTAACGGTTTTTTTTTTTGAGGAACTACGAGAAATATTATAGATTGAAAATGTTT
>JAYMSV010000603.1:0-16060 GCA_036897745.1 Erodium moschatum | reverse complement strand
AATTGAAACTAAAATGAATGTCAGGGTAGCGAAGTGTAACAAAGTATTTTTAGGGTAGCGAGATGAAACTAAACTATTTTTAGGGTAGCGAGATGAAATTTTCCCATATATAAAGTCAACTCTACTTATTATCTTGATTAATCATGAAATGAAACAAAATCAGTTTGTTTGCTAAGCTTATTTACTTTGAAACCATTTAAAGTTAAATCTATATATTTTTCTGAAGTTCAACCTTACTTATTTTATTTGTTTACAATTTACTTAAGTTGTATCGCATGTGCGATCCTTTTTGTAATGAAATTCTATATTTGAGGTTTTTATTTGGGGAAAACGATGGATTTTTAGACATTTTCCATCTAAAATATAAATCGAAAATGTAACAAAAGTTGAAAAAAAAGCTAGCTCCACCTCTCGTTGTCTCTCTCGTTCTTCTCTCATGTTCCTACGGAAGCTACTCGCTCTGTCTATCGATCTAGGGATGATAGGGTCGTGGTTTGGTGGCCTCTACATGTCGCGTTTGGGCGACTATTTTGGCTACGTTGTTGGGGATTGGTCCGTCGATGATCTCTGGAGGTCAGAGCAATCTGGTTCAACTAGATGCATTTGTGAAGCATGATCTCGCAAAACATGATCCGTTCTCCACACTACATCTAAACCAAGTTCCATCACATAGAGGGGCATCTCAGATGATCCTGACGACTCAAGACGATGGGTTGACAACACCAGAAAACGTCCTGCTACGCAAGTTACAAGTTTCATAAGAACTGTCATCACAAGATCTTTAGTTTTTTTTGTTCGTTCTTGTGTTTATCTGTTTTCTCTATCGTCTACGATACAAAATAGATTAATTCTACAAGTCTAAAACGCCAATACACCTGTATTGTTGTGGGGGTCCCGTACTATGATCTAGAACCTAAGATTTTTGACTCTTAGCAATCTATTGTATTTTGAGAGCAATTGAATAAAATCTCCCCTATCGGTTTTCCAACGATAAAAACCGACCAAACCGACCGTTACCCACCGTCGGGCACCGTGAGACTACTTCACATATCCAACTGGGCCAGAAATATACAGCCTCCGTTCGGCCCATTAAAGTTGAGCGGTCCAATAAAAATTCAACTCTCTCTTCCCCTTTTCATATTAAATCCTAAATTAAGAAAATAGTCTGGAGCTAGGGTTTGGCCATTTCCATAAATAGTCTGAGAAATCCCCAAAATTGATCATTTTCAGCTCGCTACATTTCGATTTCGCAGATTCGGAGCGTCTCTTTCTCCATTTTCGCTCCACAAAAAAAAAACTTCACCGCCAATTTCATCTCAGAGACTGCTGCTTCGGTACTTTCTCTCTCCCTCTCTGTAGCTTCTTCACCACCGCTTATTCGTACTTGAAATCTTCTTCTTCTTCGGCTTGTGTTTCATTTTGTGGAGTTCTTACTTGCGGGAACATGGATGTGTAGCTTTCAATTTAGTACCTGGACTGTTTGAAGATTTTTAGAGACGATAAATTTTGATAATGCCATTTAATCTACGGCTTAACGGTTCATTCTGTTTCTGGGTTTGTACAACTATGAAGAAAGATATGATTTTTCACTTACTGTAGAATGGAATTTAGTGAAAATGGTTGACATTTTTTCGTTCAATCTGTGTTTCTTCTAAACAATTAAGGGTGGGAATTTGTGTGAAATGCTATTGACACCAATGTGGTACTGGTTTGCCCATGAATTCAACTACTATGATGGCTTGGTTACTTACTGTTAGATTGTCTTCCTGAGGTCTATCTTCCTAGTCTATGAGGTTTCTGTTCATCATATAGAAGCCAGTTCACATCCCCAAGTTGTTAAAACTGACTGTAGGTAATTGGATATTAAGTTGCCAAAGATACATTATTAGTCTTCTTAACTGTGTAAGAATCCATTTTCACTGTAGTGAATATTGTAATTATTTTCTGCTCTTTCCATCTTAAAATGGATATCACATAGTGAGCTAGTGCTTAGATTTTCACCATATGCCCCCATGACCTTCCATGTACTTTCCTACCCAGTGGTTGTACCTAACTCATGAGTTGTGAGGAGCATATCGTTGATATTTATGTACAATTAACTTCCCCAAAAATAAACTAGATTCGTATTTTGGAACATTCAAATTTCGAAAGCAGGTCACTTGTTTCAGATTTAGGGAATATTGCTATTGTGAGTTTGAGTCTAGCAGGGAGGACAGTGTTTCTTTTGAAACCATTTTTGGGTTGGTGATATTGCTAGGAGTCTATTGAGACCTCTAGGATATCTTGTACTGGCTATGCGGAACATATTTGAACTATTTTGTTGAATACTGGTTGTCACACGTCTATTAAATCCAGGGATATAGTTGTTAGCTTCAGTTTGGTGCTGCTATAATTTTTCTGAAATTGGGCAGTGTAGTGGATTGATTATCCTTTTTGTTAAGCCTTCTTTTTATGTCCTTAATGACGTTAAATAGAACATTGACAATTGTTCGTTGTTTGCTTTGTATTAAATTGAAGCTTTATGTAACTGTCTGCATGATATGTTCTTTGTTTATCATTTCTTCTATGCTTCCTTTACTGCTCTTACTTTTTGTGAGGATATATTGCCCTTTGGAATGAAAACAATGTAAGGCTTAAACTTGCCAATATTTTTTTGGACAGCGGCCTTGCTCTGATTACAAGAAATTCGTTTCTTGCTTTTTTACACCACCTTCACAATCCTCGTAGTTATCATTCAATCTCTTATTCCTCTGTCTATAAGTACTGCTACTAATACTGTCATTATCCCTTTAAAACAAATATTTCACATTACGACCCCTTAAAGTCTTATCTCATGACACGGGTTCAATTGGCATTCGTACTCTGCAACTCCTTTTGGCCTTTCTTTTTGTTTCCTCCTTTCGATATGTGCATACTTCTTCCCATGAATTCTTCTGCCATCTGTACCTTCTTCTCAGTCGCCTTGCTTGCTTATTCTATTAAATACGTAAGATGCAAAGAGCAAAGGCAAATGCATCAGCAGCGTCCATGCCAGTTGAACCTGACAAGCCTACTGAGCCTGAAAAGTCAGTTGACTATGGCGACAAAGTTGATTATGAAGACATTGACCCCGAGGAGGAATCAATGGAGGAAGAATATGAGTACGAAGAAGTAGAGGAAGAAGAGGAAGTGGAAGAAATAGAAGAAGAGGTAGAGGAAGAAGTAGAGGAGGAGGAAGAGGTAGAGGAGGACAATACTAATAAAGCCCAGAAAAATCATTGCAGTGGCGAGGGGAAAATTATAGACGAGGGTGAGAAAGATGAACATAACCAACTTCTTTCCCTTCCTCCTCATGGTTCTGAAGTCTACATTGGAAGCATCCCCCATAATGCCTCTGAGGATGAACTGAAGGCCTTCTGTGAGTCTGTTGGAGAAGTTGTGGAGGTAATTGATATTTGTAAAATACAACATTTGTATTCTTTATCTATAAAACTATGTTTATGCCATTCATTTTCTGATAACAGGTCCGAATTATGAAGGCCAAAGATTCAAGCGAAAATAAAGGCTTTGGTTTTGTGACCTTTAAAAATGTTGATCTGGCTTCTAAAGCCATTGAAGAGCTTGATAGCGCTGAATTTAAGGTAACATGAGTCTTTGTGCGTCGTCTTTTCACTCTATATCTTCCTGTATAATATGTAACGATATAGGACTTGAAGTTGAGTAATATTCAGCCAAGATTATTACTTCTGCTGAAGCTGAAGATTGTCATGAAAGAGTAAAATTCATATGAAAAAACCTTTTTGTTACTTTGGTTTTGCTTTCTGGTGGTTTTTACATTTATTTCTCTCTCAGGGGAGGAAAATAAAATGTTCAACATCTCAAGCGAAGCACCGGTTGTTCATTGGTAATATTCCTAGAAGCTGGTTAGAGGAAGATCTGAAGAGAGTTGTAACCGAGGTTGGGCCAGGAGTAACCACAGTGGAGCTTGTCAAGGTCAGTTATATGTGACTTGTTTCATAGTTGTAAATATTGCAAAATTAATATACGCTATTTCTTCTCTTTCTGAATTCTAACTTATTTTGTGAGTAATCATCAAGTTTAATTTCTTCTTGCAGGATATGAAGAACTCTAGCAATAATCGGGGTTTTGCGTTTATTGACTACTATAACCATGCATGTGCCGACTATTCAAGGCTGAAAATGCTGAACCCAAAATTCAAGCTAGGTGATAATGCTCCAACTGTAAGCTGGGCTGACCCTAAGAATGCTGATTCTTCTGCCACATCACAGGTGTGTTAGTATCAAGTTTTTAGTAGCACATGTGCTAGTGGTAGAACTGCTAGACGTGTGAGAGAAGGTAGATAGTCATTCCACTCTGATCAGTTTGATAGCTATGATTGTAAAATCCATTTGTTTGAATCGGTTTCATCTGTGTTATCTTTTAATTGTACAAAATAAACCATGACAACTTGGCAACTTACTGTCCATCTTTACAATCTTTTCAAATGTAAAGTTTATCAAGTTTAGATTCTTTTCTTAAGTACTTTCAACATCATGTTTTAATCGCATCACACTCTGATTTCTTTTGAGTTAGGACAGATCTTAACTTCTCCTTGTCTTATATAGGTCAAAGCAGTTTATGTGAAGAACCTGCCAAAAAATGTTACCCAAGAACAATTGAAAAAACTTTTCGAGCACCATGGCAAGATAACGAAAGTTGTTTTGCCGCCACCAAAATCTGGACAAGAAAAGAACAGGATTGGTTTCGTACATTTTGCTGACAGGTCTTGTGCTATGAAAGCACTTAAAAACGCTGAAAAATATGAACTTGATGGTGATAATTGTTTTGCTATTCTATTTTCATTTTATATATCTTTCTTTTCGAAATACTATCGGCAATTCTGTACTTATCGTGATTTATTGTAATTTCAGGCCAAGATTTGGAGTGCTCTCTTGCTAAGCCACAGGCAGATCAAAAATCTGTTGGGGGCTCAAGTTCCCAGAAGTCAGGTTTGCTCCCAACTTATCCACCTCATGTTGGTTATGGAATGATTGGGGCTGGCTATGGCGCACTAGGTCCTACTGCTGGATATGGTCCTGCTGGCTTTGCACAGGTAATTTTAATTTGTTTGAAAAGAAATAATAGATATAACAGATGGTAATTAAAAAAATGCTATATCCAAGCCAATGAGATCTTATATGTGATTCCAAAAATGCTATATGATTTATTGAACATTTTGGGTTTTTGCAACTCTTATTCAAAATCTCTTAAAGTACCATCATCTAGGCAAAATCTCACTTGGCTACCCGTAAATATGCACCAAACTCAATCAACTACCACAAAGTTCTTGAAAATAATTTTCCTCAATTTGAGGGTTTGAAATGATGAAAATACCCTTAGCTTTACTTATTTTACATAAGGCTCTTTTCGTCATTGCATACCCAAAACTTGACATAATTTGAGTAAATTAGGACAAAAAAAACTTGGGGGGTTATCAAAAACTTTTTTTAACTTAGGGGTAGTGGGTTTGGTGCATACTTAAGGGTAGCTGAGTGAGATTATAATCCAAGTATGTTATTGTAATTGTCTTAGTAGTTATTTACATCTTTACAAGTCCACTTATAACTAGATGGATACCTCTTGCAGCCCATGATCTATGGAAGGGGACCGTCTCCGGCTGGCATGGCAATGATGCCAATGCTTCTACCTGATGGAAGAATTGGATATGTCCTGTAAGTGTAGCTATGCATCTTTTCCCGCAACACATTACATGCTTATTGCGAACTGAGATCTAGAAAATAAATTGGATATATACGGAAAACTATCCACTGACAAAAAAACAACCTTTAAGCTACCCCTACGCTTGAAACATGTTACCCTCTGTTAAAATGGACGGAAAATGGCAGAATATTATGTTTAAATGGACGGATTATTCGAAAAATATATTAGAAATGATATATTTATCCCTTTAATGATAAAATAATCTGAAAATAAGTAATAATATATCTAAGTATTGAAAATTAAACATTCTTAAAATAAATAGTAAATTTTTTAAAGTTTCTGAAAATAAATAATAATAAATTCTGAAAAATGAAAATAAATTTGGTGGACTTTGTGCTTGCTGTGGTTTATTTTTTCAAGTTGGTGGATCATTTTTTTTTTGTAGTTGAGAGACCATTTAAGTACTTATTCCTTTATTCAATACTCCTTCTGTCTTTAAATAAATATTTCATTAAAATTTTGGATTAATAAGATTAGTGCTTCCCTTTCCATTATATGCCCCCTTCATCTCCATGGCCTATCCACTATTTGGAGCAACCAAATCAAACCAAGACTGTATCTGTAATTCCTACACAACTAAGCTTACTATATGACATCTAGGTGTAGTAATTAGGGTATTTATTTTGGGTTTCGACGGAGGAAGTATATATTTTGGGAACTGTAGAGGTTGTAACCCTCATGATTCAATATTGAGGGATGTCTTCATTCTTCTTGTAGGCAACAACCCGGAGGACATCCCCATACACCGCCTCCACAACAGAGAAGTTATCATCGTGATGGTGGTAGCGGCAGCAAGAGTGGTGGTAGTTCAAGCAGAGGGAGGAACAACAGCAACGAGAGGGGTCACGGGCGAAGGTACAACCCGTATTAGTTCATCACGATAAAACCCGTGGTAGATTCGTGGTTATTATATTTGTGGGACTCCAAGAATGTCGAGTATATTAATATAACATATTGTTCAAGAATTCTGGAAATGATGCTTGTTGCCAAATCAGTCCCATTGTTACACGGATGTTTGTATTCTCTTCAAGGGATTATTGCAAAAAAGTACCTTGAGGTATTCAATTTTTGCAATTTGAAATCCTCTTTGATAATTGTAAAAAAAGTGTCATGAACTTGTATTTTTGTTGCTCTTTGTATAATCACTTCAAAATAATGGTTTTATACTTGGAAATCTAAATTTCAAAATTACAACAAAAAACAAAGGCTCCGAATTTCTCTCTCCTGGTGATTCGACGTCCTTCCTCCGAATTCAACACTCCACTGCAGAATCCGACCTGATTCAGACCCGCATATTCGACCTCCACTATGCTGATTGAGTGGGAGGAATAATCACATATCGCATAGCAAGTGAACAAGACAACGAACCCTTAATCCTAGAGTTGAAGGATATGTCGAAAAACACATTTTCACCAATTCGTTCATTGAATTCGCAAAGTTCGCCCTACATCACATGTCCTCTAATGGAAAATTTTCTCCCTAATCAGTCCTTAATTTCTAGAACAATATGATAAC
Source organism: Erodium moschatum (assembly GCA_036897745.1). NCBI lineage: Eukaryota > Viridiplantae > Streptophyta > Magnoliopsida > Geraniales > Geraniaceae > Erodium > Erodium moschatum. The sequence continues at coordinate 8,785 of JAYMSV010000603.1, read as the reverse complement.
TCAAACATGCTATTTTGATTCAATTCAGTTCTTTTTATTAATACAAACACCACATAACACTAAATCCGAAATGGGAAGACTCATAAAGCCCAAGACATGATTCTCACAGAACAAAGGCTGATCAGTACAGTTCTTCTTCCTTGTGGGTGTGAATCACACAGTCCGAAGTTGGATACGAAACACAGGTCAACAGATACCCTTCTCCCATCTGAGTGTCGTCAAGAAACGACCCATCCGACTGGTCCACCGACCCAGACACCTTCTTCCCGGCACAGGTGGAGCACGCGCCGGCCCTGCAGGAGTAGGGCAACTCGATCCCGGCGGTCTCCGCCGAATCCAAGATGTAGGCATCGTCGGGAGCATCGAACTCGGTCTCCGCGCCATCGGGTGCGATAAGCTTGACCTTGTAGACTGCGTTGCAGGCGACACGGGAAGAGAGCGATGATTTCAGGGAAAGGGATTTGGAGATGTTCGTGAGAGGTGCGAAAGCCGACGATGGGTTCCCGGGGAATGAGCCGGTTGATGGAACAAGTGGGGCAGCAAAGGTCATCATGCATTGGGTTGGAAGCTTCATTGTCGCCATCTGTATACCTGAAACAGTGCAAAAACGAAACCGAAAGATTATAAGTTTACGAATAAAACGATTCTATGTGCAGTGAGTGTCACATTTTTCATTTACCAATGCTGACTTTCAAACCGTCTTTCAACAGTACTGAACTTTCAATAATAAATGACAGAAATACATTTATGTCAATTTAAGGAACCCAGACAAAATTCACTCTAACAGCGACATATTTTTTAATAAATTAAAATCAATAAAGGGTATTTTTTTCATGTACTACCAACACATAGTACAGTTAGAAAATTTACGAGTGCATTTAAATGAGAAAAGTGGCTGTAATTTCTTAACATCGCTCCTAAGAAAAATAGGCATCACAAGACATTTGCAGCTTACAAGAAAGAAAGAAAAAAAATGTAGAAACCCGACTTCATAACTAGGTTAAGGATGTTACCAACTGGTGAATTAGTATTTACTGATCAGGTTTTGTGCGTAATAGTAAAAGTAATCGTCTAAAGAAACCTTAAACCAAGGGGATACTACACTGTTTGCCAATGTTTACAAGGAAAGCTCCATTTTCTAAACAGTCTCTATGCTCACAATCTTGTACTTCAGTGCATTGACCAAAACATTTCAAGGTAAGCCTTACTCAAGTTTATGTTGTTGCAAAAGTTTCAAATCCCCAAAACCAAAAGAGCAAATCACTCTTAAGCCAAATTTGAGGTTCATTACAGCAATAATTGCAAAAAAGCATCATAAGTGCAAATGGTAACCTCTTTTTTGCAACGAATTTACACAAAAAATGCAACAAAAAGACCCGTTCATGACATTTTTTGTAGTTACTTAAAGAAACATAACTACAACTAGTGAATGCCTCAGGGTTCATTTTTACAATTATACCTTCAGTCTATACCAAAAAAATCTTAAAATGAATGGAACCAAACAATTCATTGTTGTAACACTATGAGAAGAGGAAAGCTTTTAGCTCTTTGCACTTCACTAGAGGCTCCATTATCTAAATATCAACAGACCCAATCCAAAAACTCAACCTCAACATCACGACCATGTTTTTGTTGTATCAACATGAGTTTTGGAAAGAAACCACAAACCACCAAACCAATAGCGAAATCCAACAAGGGTCCACCATTAAACTATGCATTTTTTGCAAACAGTCAAATGACTTCAAATTTTAGGAAATGACATTTTTTTCCTTCAAATTTTTGTAACACTCATGCATTCGTGTTTTGCATTATGGAACTCTTGCGTATACACTCTACATGATTACTTTCGACTTTCTACCACAATTTTTTTTGTATAAACTTGAAGGAACTCTTGCAATTTTCATCTTTTTAACAAAAACTAACAGAAAAATAGAGTGATAAATTTTGGAAAGTTGGGGGGTCGGATGAAGCGTTTTTATATCTATGTATGTAAGTGATAAACGCATATAGTTATATGCAGCTTTATGAAGTTGCATGCATAGTCCACTACAAATTTTCACAATTATCCCTAAAACATCTGTCCAAAAGTTGCACAACCATTAAATCAGGCATCAAATACAAACAAAAGAGGTCCAAAACAATTCCTCTCCTGAATCTGTAAAACATCACTATCTGAAAAAAGCCAAACCCTAGTGGGTCTAGGTTCTCAAGACCAAAACTGCCAGAAAAAACCTAATCTGAATTTCCAAGCTGACCAAACTCAGAACAGTCACCAAAAATCAAAATTCTTCAAACACAAAACTCAGATTTGCACACAATTGCATATATCTATTAAGATAATCTAAATCCACCCCACCCATCACAACCACAGTCCTAAAAAACCCAACAAAACAAGCCAACAAGACCCAGATCGAGCCAACCCATCACAAACATCACCTTCAACTTTGTTCAGAAAACCAATTCTCAGATACCCAGTTCGAAAATTGCTAGCTTGAATCCAAAAAACAAGTGAAAACGAGAAACTAAAGATATTGAGATCGGAGAGGAGAGATTGAGATCTGACCGCTGAGTAGAAGAGGAGGGTCGCGGCGGAGGAGTGAGATCGGCGAGGGCTGAGGAGCGCGATATCTACGAGGGTCCGAGGGTTTGTTGGGTTTAGCTCTGATTTATAGAAGAGAGAGAGAGAGAGAGAGAGAGAGAGAGAGAGGTCAATTTGAATGTGTTAGGTGAGATGACATAGCCACCAGCCAAATTGTGTCTCGATACATTTTTTTATTTCTTCATCAACATGTAAGAATGGAGATTCAATTCATTTCTCGATTTGATAATTGTGGAAAGGAAGATGGAGGAACAAGTTACCTAAAGTTCAATAATGTATTAGAACAATTCATTTCTTTATTCTATTCGATAAAGAAAAGTTGATTGGCGTTGAATATTCTGATGGAGATACGTGATTATATTTATGCGTCTTTCGATTAGGGATTACGACAATCTCGATGGCTCCTCCAATTCTTTGGGGGACTGGAGTCCCGTATCTATGGCAAGGGTTTGAGGGACTGGTGGGTGGCCGCGGCCAAGTTAGACGAAGTCCCGACGAAATCACGGCTGGATAATGTTGTTCCTTTGTGGATTACGGTGCTAATTTCCACCGGAAATGATTTGGTCTCTAATAATAAGACGATGTCTGCTCTGCAGTCTCGTCGGATCCGACGAAGAGTTCTGAAAAAAACGGGAAGTTGATGAGGAGGACTATTCCGCCTCCGTCAAGGTCGACTAGAGTGTCGGCCCCTCTCTTCTGTCAATCTATGGCTTGCTCCTTGCACAACTAACGGGCTCGCCTCAACACCTTACGAGGCTTTCGTACGAGACCGACCTGCCTTCGGAAAATCTATCCAAGTCAAGGATGTGTTTGAATTATTTTTTTATGCTTTATGTCGTTACTCTTTTATCGGGTTTACTTTTATTTCATATTATGTAAGCTTGTTGTAAAAAAATCATGAAATGCTTCTTTATGGTCGGACAGATATTATATATTATGCTATTTATTTATTATTTTTAGATTACAAATTTAAAGATAAAACCATCATTTAAAAAATTAATTCAAAACAAAGTACAACTAAAAGAATTCATCAAGTTCCTCAAAAAAAAAAAGAATTCATCAAGAAAAAACCAGAAATTGTGTACTTTCTTCCTCTTATGATTCAATTAAAAAATATTAAAAAGTTGAAACCTGTTAATTTAAAAATGAATAAAAGTCGTTTACGTAACAAACCTGTTTGAACTTAAGAAGACTCAAAATTCGAATCCATCCCTTCAAGGATAGATATGGGTTTGCTAAGTGTTAATGCTTTAGACCCTATGGAGAGACATTGGAGGGGACATAAGCAAATGGCTCTTTATAAATACCATAAGGTGCTCTAATTGCAATAATTAAGGTGCTGTTGATATATGTTCACTGTCCTTTCAAAGTAGCTAAAGGTCAATGCTATGTCTCTAGGCATTTGATAGGCTCATTTTAGTCTGTATGTCCGGTTTAAAATCGATAACCGATCGATATATTTACCGATTAGAAACCGATCAGATATAAAAGTTTGATCGGTTACTGGAATTCGAAAATTGATCAACCCGAATCGATTATTCTCTCCGGTAACATAGTGGATCAACCGATAATGAAAACACTATTTATATGTACTCAAGAAGACGCGACATAGGATAAATCGGTAGCTGGCTGGTAGATTTATCGGCTAAGAACTTGTCAAACATAAAAGTTTGGCCGGTGCCTGAAATTCCAAAGCCGATCAACCAAGTTCGACTGTTCTCTTGATAACACGGTCGGTTAACCGATCATGAACAATCGTACTTATGCGTACTCTGGAGGGATAGACCGAGCCATATGGTAAACCGATGTTACGATATATTGGAAGCAACAATACATTGAGAAGAAAACAAATTAAAATTACGACGTCTTGCTCAAATTTGAGCATACATATATTACAAACAGTAGAATCTCCTACTCCGATCTGCCTTGTGAGAACGAAAGACAGATATTTTCTGCATGTCAGTCTACTGGCCAGTTGCTGATCTTGTAAATTAACGCCCCCTCGACACTTAGATTTAGAAAAACAGATCGAATAGATGATGGCTTATCACCTATTTAGTCTGTTTTTCCAAAATCAAAAGTGAAGGATGGTGTGTTACTGATGTTACCCCTAATTGGAATTGATGATCAGCTTCTTCGCAACTAATCGGATGCCTGCACTCTGTTGGTAATCATAAGTCTCTAAGCTCAAATACGCATCCACAGGTGTCCCGGGAGGGAACAAGGCTTCAAGCTCTGCAGCGTCGAATTTACTGAAAACTAGCTTCTGGACGGACCCAGAAGGTTCTTTCTGATATATCTCCGAGGCATACATGGCTACGTTCCCGACTACAATAGTGGGTATGCTGTAAAGAGAATATATGTAAACTCAGGTAAGCCTTGGACGGTCATAAGTTCATGTGACTTGTAATACTACAATGCTACATTAGAGTATTAAGAACGAAGGAACAAGGTTTGGCAGTGTAATCCTAGCTCCAAAAGCATGACATAAAACACAGGGATGATCGCAAAAAAAGTACTTTGAGGTATTCATTTTTTTGCAACTTGTAGCCCTTCTTATTTGATAATTGCAAAACAGTGGCATGTATTTGTCTCTTTGATGCATTCAATGACGATTGTACCCTTGGGAATTTAAGTTTTAAAAATCCAAAATTTTCACCTCTATCAATACTGTTCTTCTTTAGACATAAAAAGAGGGAGAATATTAACAGAGATGAAATTTCTGTTTTTGTTTTCTCACATATTATTTTTAATGGGTATAATCGTCATTTTGAAACAAATTTACATAAAATACAACAAAAGGGAAAATTCATGACATTTTTTTGCAATTAACAAAGAAGAAGGCTACGACTTGCAAAAAGTGAATACCTCGGGGTATTTTTTTGCCATTATCCCTTAAACAAACTCTAGATTAAGCGTTTGATCCACTGTCTAATAAGTTAAGAGCACCTGCAGTGGGGGCGAAAAAGAACGAAGATTTGGCCAAAAAAAGAGTGGTTTTTGGTTGTGGTTTGTGGCCACTGGCTATTCGCCCCCAATTCGAGCCACTGTGGAAGACTGGGCGAATTACCCCCAATTCGACCAGATTTGCCTGGACTAATCGCCCGTACATTGGAGATGCTCTAAGGTAGTAGCTATATTTTTTTTTCTTAAATCAACAACTAAACAGAAAAGGAGAAACAAGACAACTGAACTTACTTCAATCTCACTGTAGGACTGTTGAAGAAGCCTGGTTTCCTGGCCACAACAGGCCTCCACTCAGAGCCGCTACCAGAACCAGATGACAACTCGCGCGCAATCCCATCACAAGCCTCGAGCACCCGACACAAACTCTGAGTCGCATCGACCACAAAACTCAACCGAGGCCGACCCGCTTGATCCATAAACTTGGTGCTTATCCCAAACCTCACTCTCAAGGGAGTACAACAAAGCTGCAAATCAACCTCTTTGTGCAGCAATTTCATTCTCTGAATCCCGCGACATAGAGGTACAGGGGAAGCGCTGATGTGAGGGATGGAAACTTCATCAGGGTTTAAGAATCGAGCATAAGAACTACTCCCCTCAGAGACATCTGTCATTGGAGGGGGCTCTGGCATGGACTTTTCTTCCATGGTTGCATCTGGTTGAAAAGGCTCTACATTGATTTCGTTTCTCAGCTGAGAAATGTCAAAAGCATCTGGTTGAGCTCTGCTAGATTGAGCCGGAGGAGTTGAGGCCTCCTGGCCTGATCTTGGAGTCAGATATGAAGATACTCGATGAGTTTCCCCGGGAGATGGTACTTCATTGGTTCTGTAACTCATGGCTCGGGCAGTTCCATCCAAAGGTAGTTTTCCGTTACCTTGACTTCTTGTGGTAGCATTTGGGGAAACCCAACTGTTTTCAATGAATATATCTGGGAGGCTAGACTCCTGTAAGTGAAGGTAGGACTCGAATACTGTTAGCCTAACAATCCTATGAAATAATGCATTTTCATTATTCCTTACTTAAACTCGCTAAAATGAAGGATGATTGAAAAAAATGACCTGAGGTATTCACTTTTTGCAATTTGTAGCCCTCTGGTAATGACAAAAAAGTGCCTTACCTTGTATTTTGTCGCAGTTTGTATCAAAATGACGATTTTACCCTTTAAATTTAAATTTTAAAAATAATTAGTAACATCCAAAATTTCCCAACCCATAATTTTCTTTCTTTCTGTACTGTACAAATAGAAAGAAAATTAATGGGCATGAAATCGTCATTTTCAAGGGTAAAATAGTCATTTTGAAATAAATTTAAAGCAAAGTGCAACAATAAGACAAGTTCATGACACTTTTTTTGCAATTATCAAAGAAGAGGGCTATAAGATGCAAAAAGTGAATACCAGTAATTTTTGCAGTTATCCCTAAACGTATCCCATCTTTCGAGTGAACAAAATTACCAGGAACAAAACAGCTGCACAGTATTTGAGAACTTCAAGATTCATCCGGACGTCATCTAAGCTCCTGAGAAATCATAGCAAATGAGATTAGCTTCATCGAAAATTTATATATGCTAGGCTCAATGAGAAACGATAACAAGTTATCGACGGCCTAACAATTTACCTATGAGTCTGTTTTCCAATCCCAAAATAATCTGCAAGACTAGCCATCTGCATAAAGAATATGTAAAAATAACATATTATTTATAGTGAAGAAGACATCCACGCATAAATGGAATTCCAACAGAGCTTCAAATCTATCATGTGTAGACAAAAACAACCAATTTGCTAAGGAAGCCCACTCAAGAGGAATAGGCAAAGTTGAGAAAGGCCTGCAAAGTAACACATGGTATAGAAGGCTGAACATTCAAGGGATAATTGCAAAAAAAGTACCCTGAGGTATTCACTTTTTGCAAGTTGTAGCTCTCTTCTTTGATATTGCAAAAAATTGCCCTGAACTTACCTTTCTGTTGCCCTTTGTGTAAATTTGTTTCAAACTGACCATTTTACCCTTTTAAAGTAATACGTAAAAACCAAAAATATCCAGAATTTTCATCTCTCTTAATTTTCCTTCCAAAAAAGAAGAAAATTCTGGATATTATGTTTTTTACTTGTGATTTTTAGAACTTAAATGTTCAAGGGTAAAATAGACAAAGTGTCATAAAAGACAAGTTCATGTCACTTATTTACAATTATCATAGAAGAGGACTACAACATGCAAAAAGTGAATACCTCAGGGTACTTTTTTGCAATTATCCCAACATTCAACGTGGACAAGTGCATTCTATGATTCATACTTGAGTCCGCTACCAACTTATTACGCCTATACAGTGCAGTAGGTATATAACTCAAAAGCCTAGGAGAGACCAATGCTATTAATTTGAACATTCCCCATAAATTTGGCTTCCCAATAGCAAAATTTCCACCACTCATACGTGTAGTCGTTTTGTTAGTGCATTTCCAATCGAGGGCGAGAGTGAGGCGAATCGCCGAAAAATTTGTTTTTATTTTGACAGTTCGGGTGATACTCTCTTATGGGGCGAAGGATTCACCCACCTTGTGGCCACGTGCCCCACGACACGGGGGCATTTGTCCAGATTATCCTGGCCAAATCGCTGCCAGCATTGTGGCAGACGACGCGAATTGGGGGCGAACCGAAGCAGGACTATTCGTCCTGATTCGATTGGCTAAATTAAATATGTGTGAAATGCATACTATTTCATCATGATCCTAGGAAATGCACCAAACATAGAAAGTTGAAGAAATGTCTACCTTCATGTCACCAGCTCTCCTCCCAAACTTCTGAGTCAACAAAGCCAACGAATCGATAGTACCTCTGGGCTCCGGCGCCGGCCTTCCAATGGCCAAAAAAGCCTCAGCACTCCTCTTACAATCAAACCTCAATATATTATGCCCTGCCCAAATCCTCCCTACACACAAAAAAACAAAAACAAATCACATCACCAAATTTTCCCAGCAAAATTTTCCAGGCAGCCAAACAAAAAAAAAACAAATCACATCACCAAATTTTCCAAAACAGTACCAAAATTTTCCAGGCAGCCAAACAAAAAAACAAATCACATCACCAAATTTTCCCAAACAGTACCAAATTTTCCAGGCAGCCAAACACGAAGCTCACCGTGAAGAATATCATAAACCCTATCGGCGATGTCGGCGAAAGCGGGGGCGGAGACGGCGGCGGCGGGGGTGGGACCCGTTACAAGGACCGG
>JAYMSV010000602.1:0-16060 GCA_036897745.1 Erodium moschatum | reverse complement strand
GTTGGATATTTAGGCTTATGTTCGATTATATTGAAATGTTAGTGAGGGGAGTTCCTCAGATCTGTTTACGATTCAAAGTAGACGTCTTTTACGGATCCACAAGGATCAGATTGATTACGATCGATCAGAACATATTCTAGAACCCATGATTTTCAACCCGACTATGTAATGTTTTATTACAATAATACACTACCCCTTGCTCGTTTCAAAAAGAAAAAGAAAATTATCATCACATAGCTTCATGGTAATAAAGTCCTGACCCTCATCACATTCACAAGAACTAAAGGGAATTGAACAGTAATAATTTGTCAACTATACATAATCGATTTATAGTAAACATAAAAGATCACTCTTAACTTGCAAACACTAATTGAGTTGTCTGATTTTGTTTGGCTGATTCCCCGCCACGGGACCTCTCTTTCGACCTGTCGTTTTCAGTCTAAGAATTTCAAAACGATCTCTAGTCCACTTGAAAACTCTCATTTCAAAAGGATCACTCCGTAACGGGTTTTTCATCTGTTTCTTCCCATGGAAACAATCATTTGTTCCTTCAACGCGCTCCACCATTTCCACCTCAATCCACGCTTCTCTTCCGTGAACTCCATTTCTGCTGCTAAGCTCTGTCCATCTCGCACCACCGATTCGCTCAATCCTCAATGCCGGTCTCTGAAGCTAGGGTTTCCGAAGAGCCCGCGGGTTCTCGCTTCCGCTTCGGTGTCAACGGGCGACTCTTCCGCCACCGAGAAGGAGATCGGTGGCTCCATAAGCCCCGTTTACACGCCGGCTCCGCTGAATCGGGAGACCCGCACTCCTCACAGCGGGTAATCTGAGAAGAATTGAACTTAATTGATTCGTTTAAATTGATATTGGTATGGTTTCTGGTTTGTGCATGCTGTAGTTTGACTCTTTTTAGTGTCACAAGCTATTTTCGTACTTTGATGAAAATGTTCTGTTTGAATTTAGTCTTAGATTCTCTATAACTGATGAGAAGTAGAGGAATTACAATAGTTTGCTAGTAATTATTGTATGAAGTTAATTTGAAATTGTCCAAGTATAATGTCCCTCCCCTGAAATGACAAACCTAATCTAACCTGTATTTTGAATTCGTTCGTGGTATATAGCTGGCCTTGTGACATTTTTCAGTTCTCGAGGCTCAATTTTAAAGTTCTTTAGAAATAAATCAACCCGGATTTCTTTGATCCGGGCACTAATGTACTGATCTCAATCTTCCACTTTACTACAATATAGTGGGGAGTATAATTATAGTCAAACCTGTAGTTTAAGCCTTTGAAGGATGTGTTGCCTTTAGCCGAATGACAATTAACTTTGGTAATTCTGATTGTTGCATTTGAGCCCTGTGGATCATCTAGTACAAGTCAAGGAAGCAAACTTCAATGGATACTGGAAAGTGGAATCTAAACATGCCCAGATCATATCTTCTAGCTTTTGAGTACTTGGTTGCTCATCAGGCCAAGGATCATTGGCATTGTTAGATAATGATTTTTGTTTGTTTGTGATGTTATTATGGATCTTGGATGTAGAAATTTAAGTTCAGTGGTGTTCTTCTTTTCGAATACCCTTCTTGTTATCCACCAATGATAGTTTTCCTTGCTCCTGTAATCAGCTACCTATGTTTGAATCAGGTACCATTTTGATGGCAGTACTCGGAGATTTTTTGAGGGTTGGTACTTTAAGGTCTCAATTCCGGAACGGAGGCAGAGCTTCTGCTTCATGTATTCTGTAGAGAATCCTGCATTTGTTACGAAGTTGACGCAGTTGGAGGTGGCACAGCATGGACCGAGATTTACAGGTGTAGGGGCGCAAATTCTCGGTGCTGATGACAAGTATATTTGCCAGTTTTCTGAAGAATCTCAGAATTTTTGGGGAAGTAAGGTTTTATGCTCTTGCATTCCTTAGTTCATTGCTTTTTTTTTAAAGCAAACACTCATGGCGGTTTCAATCTATCAAGGAAATTACATTAATTGTCAACTTTGTTATCTTCTCTTCCTTAGTTCATTTTCCTGCAACTAGTAGTTGCTATTTGCTGTTGACATTACTATGGTTGATCATACTCTTATTTTACCCTCATTTCTGATACAGTGATGCCACAGACTTGAAATTACATTCTTGACCCCTTTCCATGAACTAACCAGAGAAGATATGCCCGTAAACCTAAACATAACATTATCTATGGTTTTCCCTGCGTAATAATCATGCAATTTTCTTGGAAGACAATTTGATGGATATGTCTATTACTGCATTAGGTGCCTATGAAATTTATAGTAAACTTTGTTCTAAATGTTGCCATTTTATTCTCAGCAGTGTGAAAACTCTTGTACTTTATCAACTTACACAGTTGTTTTGGTTAATCACAACTTAGTATATTCTTTAACTTCTATTGTACATGACAGTGCATTATTATGCTTTCAGTTAACCATGTATCTGTATGATTAATTTTATTTTTCCAGCAGTTCTGTGAATCTACATGGTAAAGCTTGCTATATTTAATGAACATCTTTATATTTCATAGGTAGGCATGAGCTCGTGTTGGGAAATACCTTTGTAGCTGAAAGGGGGTTGAAGCCTCCGAACAAGGAGGTTCCTCCACAGGTTGACATTTTTTTTTATTTCAGATTCTATTCTGTTTGTAGTTGTGTTGGAAATAATTATTTTGCAGAACTGATCACCAGATTAGTATCCTTATTTTTTTAAGGTTGGGTTACATTGTAGGGCCGGAGCTCCGATACTAAAATGTGAACAGTTTTAGCTGTGTTTGATATTTATCTCTCTATATGTACCTCCATTTTCTTGTTTATCTCCAAGTAATGGGGGATTGAATTTTTAACACTTCTTTCAAAAAGTTCATTTTTATGGTGGGCTTGACATGATGGTAGGACAAGTTTCACCACTCCCCTTTCACATATAGACATTTCTTCTACATGAGAACCCAAGAACAAAGGAGGACAGAACACTAATAGTCCACTGCATGCATTTTACTTTTGCATGTGGACCGAAAAGCACTGGAGGAGGAAAGAAACACAGACAAGCCACATGCCGAAATCAAACCTGCTATGATACCAGTGTTTCATTTATTGAATGACACACTGGTTTCTCTACATCCTGTCTACCTCATTGTCCTGACTAGGCAGACTGGTTTTAGTCCTTTCATATATTACCATGTCCCAAGTAGAGAGACCAACCCAATTTTGAATTTAGTTATATTATGAAGTATTATTAAGTATATTTTTATTACCTTCATTTTGCAGGAATTTACCAAAAGAGTATCGGAAGGTTTTCAAGTCAGCCCACTCTGGCATCAAGGTTTCATTCGTGATGATGGCCGGTATACCCTTTTCTTATGTTATTTTAGTTTGCTCTGAACTTTTTATTTTCTTGGAATCGTTCATTGTTTCAACTCATGATTAGAAAGATAAACTTTTTCCATAAATCTAGTCCTGTTATGATTTCTTACCTTCATACCTTGGATGTAGTTGCCTAGTTGGTTAGGCAAGCATGTCCCTGAATGGAACTTCTGAGCACTCTTTTGGATGTTAAGAAATTATAGGAGATCTTCGTCATAAAAACGTACTACCTTTTACTAGGCACTAAATATGTGAACTTGAGGGACTATAGCAGGCTCCACATGGTGGTGTTGGTTGGTTTCGGGGACAAGGATACTAGGGACAAATAAGTGTATAATCAATGTGGCCATGCATGCCACATAGCGTGTGCGATGGGAAGACAATCAATATCGTGCAGTATAAAGATTGTTCATAGTTGTGTTTTTTCCTCTTTTTTCAGTCAAGTACATATATTACATGGAATTATCAATTATGAGTATAATCTATGTACCATTTGACTATGGTGTTAGTTTAAAATATCTGACATCATGACGTCCATCAATAGTCTTGGGTCCTTCGTCTAAAGTCTGTAAATAACCACATCCAGTAATTTGACCTCCGTTCCCTCTTTCATACCCTTTCCTTACTGTGCTAAATGTTTTTGTCCGGGGATGCTCTCTCTGACTGGATCTATGTATTAGAACTTATCTTTAACTGATTCATCCTTTATTACTAACCAGATATAAGAAAACTTGTTAAATATTAATTTGCACATGATAACATTTAGTATGTCATACCTGTACCTTCACTGAACCAATTTCTAATGACAGGTCAGATTATGTGGAAACTGTGAATACTGCACGATGGGAATACAGTACCCGCCCAACTTATGGCTGGGGTAATGTTGGGTCCCAGCAGAAGTCTACTGCGGGCTGGCTTGCAGCTTTCCCAGTATTTGAACCCCACTGGCAAATATGCATGGCTGGTGGACTATCAACAGGCATGAACACTTCCATATTTTGGCAATACACCTCTGACTTGCCGCTTTAAACTTGTTTTGTTTGGCAATTTATAGCGCGTGCACATGCACTTTAATATGTTTTCCAGCCTAGACTTCAATCTGGCATTGCCACTGGCATAAGTTGGAAGGAGTTGAAGACTCTGAGGATGCCCAATCTCTTTACTTTCATACTAAAAGCATAACTCTTACACAATAAAGTTTTTAACATCTAAACTGCATAAAGTCCTACATTCTATTGAGATTGGCTGACCACAGTATGTTGATCATGTACAATTTTGAACATGCTTATTCTGGGCATCGCTTGAACAAAACATACATAATTTATGTTTAGTACTAGACTTGTGCTATTCCCCAACATGCTATGTGAGTTTTATGCAAGTGTCACATACTGTTTGATTGCAGCTTCTATGTACTAATTTCGAGATGCTTATTGAAATCCACTTGTCGTTAAGGGAATTTCCTCATGTTAAAAATTTGAATCTCAGGTTGGATAGAGTGGGATGGCGAAAGGTACGAGTTTCAAGATGCTCCTTCTTATTCTGAAAAGAACTGGGGTGGTGGGTTCCCAAGAAAATGGTTTTGGGTAAAGGCATTCCTTCATTAATATCTTTGCTCTCTACAAGTTTAGCTTGTATGTTAATTTTATTGTTTATTCTGAAGGAATATTAGCTTAGACCATTTTATTTAGTTAATAAAGGCTTCTGCTTCTGCTGTATCTGTTAAATTTGATAACTTATTTGTGGGCCTGCATGTGACTTTGGATTGAAGCAAAGTCTTTGTCACTCTTTTGGATCGAATCTTAATTGATGTAGGGTTTATCAGTTTTTGGTTTAAGAGTATTACTATAGCTGCATTCACGAAACTGTGATTTTTTGAGTCTTGCAGAAAAGGGTATTTTTGTCATTGACGCTGGAGTTTTATAGTACTACGTACCCTTCCTTTTTTTCCTTCCAATTTGGTCCGTAACTAGAATTGCTGCTTTTGATATTTTGTTGATAGATTATTTCAGTGCTGTTAAAATTTGATTTCCTACCTTTGTATTGGCTGAGCCAGACACTGGTTAGGATTGTACTTAGTTTTGTTCATTTTGCTCATATTTAGTATCATCATTAGTTTGTTGCTTAAATATCTGTGTTAATGATACAAATCTTTAACGGTTGGTGCCTTCCTGTAGGTTCAATGCAATGTTTTTAAAGGTGCTACCGGGGAAGTTGCCTTAACTGCAGGTGGGGGGCTGAGACAACTACCTGGACTGACAGAGACTTTTGAAAATGCAGCAATGGTACATACCACTTCCATTTGTTTTATTGTTATACATATAATCTTGGTATGCTCCCTGGGACTGAGACCTAGTAACTGGTCTTTGAAGCGCAAAATCAACGGAGAAGACAAAGAGGCTTGATGCTTCTTCTTCCCAATGGTTACTGTAGTAGTAAGCCAACTAAGAGAACAAATAACACAACTACTCTAATTACTCTAACTAAGAACCTATGATAAAACTAATTAAGATTAATACTTGCTTTCTATTCATCTGCTATGCAGGCTCTTTAAATAGGAAACAGTAGTCTAAAAATAGCTCATGCTGGGAGATTATATCTCTTAATTACAGGGAAACTAGATAATGCCTAATATACCTATCATCTTCTAAATTATTTAAAGGATAATTGCCTAAAATTCAGCTAATCACTTCTCATGTTCTGCAAGACCATAACACCCCCACTAATAAGCAGACATTCTTTCAGAGGAAAACTGGATAATTGAGATGAATGAAATTTAAGGACAGTAAATATATAATTGCACTTACATGTGTTTCAGTGTATGCATACGCCAATGTCATGGGTTTTCTGTCTGCTTCTACTTTGGCATAAAGATTTTTGTTCCTTGAATTGGACTTCTAGTTACGAACTTAAATTAAATGCCTTCTTTTGACTTAATCTAAGATATCAAGGCATGCACTTCAGTAACTTACTATGTAAGACCTCTTCTTTTCTTTTCCCATGTTATGTACATGTATAATTCTTCTAATTTATGGCTCCATTGTGTGTTACACCTTGTGAATTAGATTTCTTGATGTCTTAGATAACTTTTTCTTTAAAATATCAGAATTCATTATATGAGTATTGATCTCAGTGTTGTTACCTGTGTTATGGTACAAACTGCTCCAGATTGGAGTTCACTATGGTGGCGTTTTCTATGAGTTTGTGCCATGGAATGGTGTTGTTAATTGGGAGATTGCTCGTTGGGGTTCGTGGTACATGGCTGCAGAGAATAAAGATTTCAAGGTAATGATATAGTGTACATTAACTATGTATTCGCATCTCTTATTTTCTCCCCATGCAATTTCTACTTTTGGATGTCTATGATCTTGGTCTTGTTTTCATTTGACCTAAGAGGCTGAAAAATTCAGTAACTGGAAAAGCATCTGGGGAAAATTCATAAATCAAGTCTTTTGCTCAGATATTGATTGAAGAGACTGGATAGCTACACAGAAGCCGTACAATCAGTAACGGGTCAATTTTGCTTCTTGAGCAGGTTGAATTGGAGGCAAAAACAGATGATCCAGGTACACCATTGCGAGCTCCAACATCTGAAGCTGGACTAGCTCCAGCTTGTAAAGATACTTGTTTTGGTGTGCTAAGACTGCGAATGTGGGAACGTAGATATGATGGCAGCAAAGGGAAGGTTTGTTCTGTTTCTAAAGATATGCAAAAATACTCTTTTAACATCATAAACTATGATCTCTTATGTCATGAAATCTCAAGTCCTTAGATTGCTGCTAAATGTAGCATGTCTTTTGGAGTCCCGCCGTGCTTTAGGCTCTACCACTCTAGCATTTGTTTAGGTGGTTGAATATAGATTCCAGTTTTAAGTAGGCAGCAGCACCACCTTACCACTAACTTCCATTAAGAAATCACCAGTAGCCCAAATTGCCAACTTTACCGGCCATTTTTTGCAATTACTCCATTATTGAATGGGTTTTTGTTTTCTGGTGGACAATGTTTAGAAATGGTACCGAAGTATCTATTTTGTTCCAATTCCATACCCATAATCTTTCTCATTTGAAATTGGTACATTTTGATTAGTTTTGGTTCTTCTGTCACAGTGCCATTAAACAGATGTTTTGGGTACCATTTTTGAGAAGATGTTATTTGTGGTATGATATCTCTAATTCTGGAGGTTTGCTGTTAATTTGTAGATGATATTGGATGTGACAAGTGACATGGCAGCATTAGAAGTAGGAGGAGGGCCTTGGTTTAACACCTGGAAGGGCGAAACCTCCACCCCGGAAATCATCAGCGGAGCTCTGAACATTCCGGTGGATGTGGATGGGATTTTCAATTCAGTTCCATTTTTCAAACCCCCGGGTCTCTAGACTTCTCCTGTTGTAAGTACATACGTCACAACGCATTCCTTAATCCAACCATGTTTTTTTTTGTATGTAGTTACTTTGGTGATATAATAGAAGCTTAAGAACTCTGTGTATCGATTGCCAATGAAAAGCGCAATTTATAGTATATAGCACCAGGTCATGATGATTCAGTTGCTCTGAAAGGTCCGAATCTTCAATTTTTTAAAGTGCCAATCTTGAGGACACCACTTTGGCCACTGATGCACTGGATGTAAACAATGACTTACAAGATAGAAATTGTGGTACAAATTTGTGAGCCTTTAGCGCACAATATTTTGTTTGAATTTGAATAAAAACGTCCAAATTTGGTATAGAATCCATTTTGTTTAGTTCAAGGTTATGAAAAACGGTAGGCGCTAGTCGGGTGGATTGAGCCTTCAAGAATTAACCGGATTTGTATTATTTTCCATTTTTAAAATTTTTATCAAATACATTTATATGTATACAAAATTGAAAAATGAAATATATTAGATAAAATATAAATAAATATTTGAGATGTAAATTTATATATGTAAGTTGATATATATAGGCATCAAAACTCGTCTGGAATTGTTCAAAAATTCATCTGAAACCATCTAATTTCGGCTTGAAAAATCAACGTTTAGACTGCAGCTAGTTTAGTTTTGAACACTCTATCAGTATTGGTACACATGCATCAGTTGAGATGATTCTGTGTTTAGTGTTCGATCTCAAGTAGGTCAGATTTAAGATTGAGGAAAAAGAAGAGTTATCTCCGTAATCCCAATAGGACGAAGTTGTATTACCTAAGACAGGACTCCCATATATTGGTGGCACGACATTTCAAGACAACATAGAAACTTGCAGAACTGTTTCTGAATTTCCGATGGAGCAAAGACAAGCGCCTGTCATATACAAACAAGTTTATCTACAAAAGGGATAGGGAACCATTCTCCCGTCTGTGCTTGCTTCTGTAAGACCATATTTGGCAGATGATTACATATTACAAGACAAAACTGTAAGACTTCTGTCATATCTCTAGTTCCTTCAGGAAGTCAAGGTTATCCACAAAGACCTGCAAATGCGTGAAATTAATCAATATTACACTCCACAGACCAAAATGCATTATTTGAAAACTTAATACATTGTATGCACAACTTTGTATCTAATACTGCTCGAGTTCACTTCCCTTTCTAAGGAGTTAATTTTGCATCAAATTCCGCTATTATCATCCGTATGCATAATTACCACCACTAAGTAGGCTATCGCATGGGAGAATATGAGGGCATGTGGGGACAGTCAAACAAGACAGTTATTTTGGGACAATGGAAGTATGTGATTAAGAAATCACGGTTTTAAAGATGGACTTGGTGATCACTTGATAAGTCCACCCATCAGCTTAAACTTTTGGGTTGGATCAGGCTTTAACTAAGATCATAAAAATCCAAACAATAATGGTAGAAAGAAAACATACCGATTTCCAGCCATCTGGGTCCAGGCAGGCAGTAATCTTTGTATTGATGCCTGGCAAAGGCCCAGGCTGAAGTTCTATTTTCCCACCAAACCGTTCAACTTCTTTGGCGGTTTTATACACATCATCTGTACCTATTGCAATCTGGTTGGATAAAAAAACAACACAAATTAGTTACTCATGTAAGGAGCTGGAGAGATATAAGTTGCATAAGTTCAGAGATAAGCACTTGGGAAGAAGAAGAAGAAGAAGAAGAGTTTACCTGGCCATAGCCATTTCCTTTATCATACTCTGTGACCCCATAGTTGTAAGTTAGTTCCACCACTGGGCTCTTATCTTCAGGTCCATAACCCATCACGGCGACTGTACACTGGAAAATAAGTAAAACTATCAACCAGAGCAGATATACGCCAGGCAAACCCGAGTAATACTAAAACCAAGAAAAAGGTGAAATAGACATGAAAAACACTGAACATTTTAGAAAAGAAACAATTCAAAAACTGTGGTATTCAAAGAGTTAGAGTAGACTTTAATATGCGTTAATTACACTTGGCTACACTTAGAATGTCACATTTTGCACTTAGTTACACCTAAAGCTCCAAATTCATTTTGCAGCTACACAAGTTTCAAAATATTTCACACAACTCTATTTTGTCGGAAGATGACGAAAATGCTCTTGACCCTTAGCTAAAAAAGACTCCATATCTACCCAAAACAATTTGAGTACATGCAAAAAGGCTCCTTAAAAGATAGAACTATTAAAAAGACGAAAAGGACATTTTTTTAAAATATTTTGGTCATTGGTATTTTTGTCATTTTCTGGCAAAAGAGTTAATGTGATTTTTTTGAAACTTAGGTGTAGCCAAGTGAAAAACGTGTAGACTTAAATGTAGCTAAGTGTAATTTACCCTTTACACAAACCATTAATATGTTGAGACCCGTTTATTTTATCTGCCGCAACACTAAGTTCCAGGGTTCGTAATTACCTTGTTCTCAGGGTCATCCTTTTTGCGAAGAAGCTCCATTCCGTAGGCCTTCATTAAATCAGATGAAGGTTTAATAACTTAGAGGGTTTTGCAAAAAACCAGACAACAAATTTGATATATTTAGTAGCAGTTCATGGGGTACTGCTTACCTTCTCATAGAACTTAATGGATCGGTCAAGATCAGCGACTCGAAGCATCACTTGAGATAGAGGCTCAAGTGTAGGTCCTCTCTCTGAAAGTTCAAATGTATAACCATCTGGATCTTCAATAGAAGCAATTACTGTATTGCCACCTTTGACAGGTCCAGGTTCACGCGTGACCTTCCCTCCCTTTGCCTTTACAAGGTCTACTGTTCTGGCAACCTGTATAAAAATGTTCAACAGAAATCATTGTACGTAAAAAAAAACGATATGTGAATAAGATATCTTTTGATAATAATTCATGAAGGAGCTCTAATATGTTCAAGGTGCATTTATTTTGTTCTTATTCCATTTTTATGTATTGTTCTTGATAAATGTCTGAGGACCAATGCTCCCTCATGAAAATGTATATTCTTGAAAATGATTCTTAAAATTGCTTATAGCAGACATGAGAATATATGTAAGTTACCCCAACCCAAAAACCTAAATCTGTAATCTTTCAATGTGGGACACACCAAAGCTTGTTTGGCTAACCGGTCAAGACTTGAACTTGGGTACTGGGACTAGGGTTTAAGTCCAAGCAGCGGTACATTCCCACCTTTATTCTCTTTCTCCCAATTCATGTTGGGCCCCTCTCAAGGTGAGAGTCATTCTTCAATCTTAAGTCTAAGAATCACACGTTTGGGTAACCATTTCAGGAATAACAACTTACATTGTCAACTGCAACTCCGAAGTGCCCAAAACCTGTCCCGATGTTATACCGGTCAACTCCATAATCTGCAAGTATTGTAAAAAGCTCACACATATCAGTATGTGGAGTTAATATGCAACATAAGCCAAGCTACACATCTCAGCATTCAAATCAAACATCATTTCAGCATCACGCTTCCAGAAAACATGTGACACAAATGATCTGTTAGATGCTTACTGAATGTAAGTTCAACAACAAAATGAGATTCTTCTGGCCCATATCCAAGGAAAGCATTCATGTATCTCTCCTCAGGTATATCACGTTTTCGCAACAGCTTCATCCCCAAGCATTCAGTATAAAATCTGAATTATGCACAATTTAATAAACTATCCATAGGATATATTCATTACTAAAGCAATAATAATTGGCTGATATATACATACTTAATGGTTTTGTCCAGGTCCCCAACACGGTAAACAACATGAAGCATTCTTCGTTTGTCATTTTTCGCCCACTCTGAAGCATTTACATCAATGACAGCAGGGATTGCTTGGGCTAGATTTCCAGCTGAGTTCACTTCTATTGTTTTTGCCTCTGATCTAAGCAACTTAGCTGCAGGTATAGCTGAATTATCGAAAACCAAAGGGAGTGAATACAGTAGAAAATATAATTGGATTGATCCACTCTTTGTGTGGATACAACACCAGTAGTATTTATTTGTCTGTAGAGTGATACCAGTAATGTTTGATTAAGGTTCGTGGTGGAATATTCAAATGGTGTAAGCAGACATATCTCCCACTACTTGACTAAGTATTGGACAACAAACTAACACTGCAATTCTTAATTATTATTAACACCGACACTTAAATTGTGACACAATGTAGCATATAATTAACTACATCTAGCACACTGAAGACTATTACATTGAGAAGCCAAGTAGAAAAGTTCCACTAAACGAATTGTTAAGCACATTATTTTCTTCCTACTGTATTTTTGGTTATTGACTTTTCTTTTTATCATGAGGCATGTAGCCATCTTAGAAGAACCGATAAATCGTCACAAACATGGGTATATACTGTACAGTCACCGTCCACTTTACTAAATAGTTCCGCCACACGATTGGCAGGTATAGTAACAAATTCAAAACTACCAGTTCCATGGACCCTTCATACCCCTGATTTAGGAAGGAGGAATTTACATAATGACTGGAAAATAACCTTATGAAGTACCACTGCTTTAGCAGATCATAGTGGCAAGTGCAGACAAGTAGATTTAAATATTGAGTTAGCAACATAAAAAGATCAGAACTTTGCGTTTTTCCCGTATTTTTGATAGCGACTTCTTTTATTAGCGGATCTGAATCCAAAATACGAGAAAAATGCAAACTTTTGACTACACACACTCATGAATCTCCCTCTCTAATTGACCAAAATTATGCTCCATCATAGACTATAGTCTTTCTCTCTCTCTCACAGACACACACAAAACCAGTTCATATCGACTATTACCAATGCCCAACGGAGTTCAATAATGATAAAAAAAAAAGTATAGCTGTCATGAGGAACAAATTAAAAAGAATAGAATATTCTGAAATTTGTAAAGCAATAAAAGAATATTCCTAATAATCTCTAACCATTGTGATTATTCTATCAGACATGACACAAAAGTACCATTTCCTTCTTCATCTTCAAATTTGTGGTTTCTGTTAAATAAACAGCACAATGAATCATCATACAGAAAATGAAAAATACTCTAAATAAACTTGTAGACGCTAATATCATTGCAAGGAGTATCTGAATAAAAAAATTGGTAATTCGAATAACATATCCAGAAATGAAAAAAAAATGAATTCCTTTCCATTTTCTCGGCAACCAAACAGAAAATTAATCACACAAGTCAGTGAGACCGCGGAAACAAAAAAAGAGGAGAAAATGTAGGGTTCGGGAAACGCACCAGAGCCTAGGTGAAACAGAGCGAGTCTTCGGGAAGGATTGTCAGAGGAGCTGGAGCAGTGCTTGTTGTTGCCATTGCTGAGACAAGAGAGTTTCAGAGACTTGGAAGAAGGAATAGGAAGAAGAAAAGGGGTTGTGAATCGCAGAGCACACGAAGCTGCTACAGCTGGAACCGCCATTGGTGGTCTCATCACCAATCGCCACAAGACACTGTGTTGTGTTGGCTCGCTTCTCTGTCACTGTGTTCGTAGAAGATATATCTTTTTGGCAGCCGAGCAAGAGAGAAGTGGGCTTTTAGGCCTATTTTTGGGCCTAACTTTGTTTCACAGCATATACACGAATTTCGGGTTTAATGGGCTTTTGATAGACAAATAATGATCCAAAATGATAGTTTTTTTTAGCATAATAACCGTAGAATTTTGAGATAAAATTTGGACATGTCCGGAACATTGATCCTAAGACTGGAAACCTTGGATATCCAGGTAAAACATTAGACGATTCATTCCTGTTCTTGGACTGAAGTGCTGTTATTGCTTCTCCCAACTTAGCGGAAGTCTATCATTCCGCCTTCCAAATTCGGCGTCTTCCTTTACAAAATCCGTCATTACAGCGGCCAGGACTTGCCTGTTGTACGGGTAGGGGGAGAGCAACTTGCCATCAAACGCATGGTCAAAATAACCACCAAGAACCTTGAGCTCCCTTTGGGGATTTCGGCCTCCTCTAGTGAGATCGTTCCTCTAAGTCTGTCCTCGATCTTTCCTTCAATTCTCCGCCATTTGGCTTGTTCATGGTAGCTGTCGCGCTAGTTATATAAACCCCTTGTGTTGATGATGCTTTATTGATGATTCTAACACGCTCACTCACAAATAAGTACATTTTTAGGATACAGTTCAAAATTAAAAAAATATATATATTCTAAGCTTAAATAACTGATTCAATTATATGCTAGTGAACCAATCATAACATTATTCAAACATCATTCATTTGGTCAAACCGTACCGTATCAAAATCTAATTTAGACATAAATTCCCAACAAAACATTTTGAACAAACATCAAACGTGGAATCTAAACAAATTTATATGCTGATGCTCTCGATGATCCTATGAACTTGTCTCGGAATCAAAAGCCTCATCTCCAACAAACGAGGGAACATGATGAGGAAAGAACGGCATGTTTGTCTGCCGTAGCTCTTGCCAATCTTTGGGATCAGCTGTCCTAGGATCAAAAGCCTCCTGACCAGGAACAGCTAAACCTTGCTTGATCCGACCCAACTTGCGTGAATGTAACACTTGTCCCGAGATCACCGGTAGCCGAATAGACTGATACTCATGGAGTGCACGGCACAAGTTGGCGGCGCCAACCTTGTGTAGGCATTCTGCTAGAACCACTGCATCTGATACTGACATGTTGGTGCTCCTCCCGGCGTGCGGGGTCGTGGGATGAGCTGCGTCTCCAACTAGCACCACATTGTCCCAGAATACTCGTTCCAGTGGGTCACAATCGTATATCACATTCATAAATGGGTTCTTGGTTTGTTTTATCACTTTGGCCAGCTCCGGAGCCCATGTCTGCTCTGCTCTTTCATGCATCTTATGTATCAACTCCTCGCTTACTTTCATCGTCGCTGAACTTCCCTGCAAGCATACAAATTTCCGTAAACAACACACATACATGGTACTATCTGCTATAAACCATCTTTTAATATATAGGAATACAATCCGTTGTAAACCAAACCTTAAAATGTAAACTATGAACCAATCCCAGTCATTGGATAAACTAAAATAAACGGTTTAGACTCAAAAACAGTCATTAAAAACATGACGTGTAGTGTGTAAATATGCATATGTAAGACTCGCGACATGGTATTGTAAGACGTTGATCCAAAATATCATAGCACAGAGGATGCGTGCGTGAGATAAATTAACCTCTAATATCACATTAAAATCCGACTCATCTAAAAACTTGAACCAACGATAAAGACCATGCTTATAATTGAGATAGTCTTACATCTTTCTTGCATTAGACTAACATTTTGTGTCTCCTTGTGAGTCTAGAAATTAGTATCCATATTATTAATTTATTGATGTACAAGTGTAAGAAATGAACAAGAAAAGACTTGCCTCTAAGTGCGGATGAGATCGATTGAAAAACCAAACCCAATTAAGCCTTTTGTTGGGAAGCTCAACAAGAACGAGATGAGTCTGGTGAGCTATGTCGAAATATAAAGTTTTACCAAGTTCTGGATATACTCTTCGGATCCCGGCTATAGTTTCCGAGTACTCTTCAGTAGTCGAAAAATCAAAAACACCCCTAAGCGCACAATAACCGGCATATCTAGGAAACACAACCATGCATAATCAGCAAGACTAGCTAGAAGAAAATACGTGAGAGGATGGAATCAAAAGCTAAAGGTACCTCAGTTTATGGTCCGGAAGAAAACTGTGACGAATGGAAGAACGAGACCCGTCTGCTGCAACCAGCAAATTTCCAACTATTTCAACGATCTCGCCGGTTTGAAGTAACTTAGCCTTCACGGTGACGTACTTTTTGTCATGGGAGATGGAGAAAGAAAGGAAGAGGTGTCCCCAAAAGAATATTTCTTCTGGTAGAGCATTGTGTAAGAGTCCATGGAGATCAGCCCAATGTGCTGTTCGGGAGTTTAGCTTCTCATCCCGCGTCAGTGTCCGACTCACTTTTTCTATGCCCGTTACTCGATTCTGCATGTAATTTGAAAACAAATCAATGGGATTTGATGTCAACACATACCAAAAGAGAGGTCAGTGGAAGAGTTAGCTTTTTCAACTACTATACATTAATTCATCATTTTTTTTCCTTAATAATTAGAGCATCTCCGGTTGTAAACCACTAACTAGTGATAAACATTATTTTTGGTCTCCAACCACCCCTCTTACTACTAGCTCCTGTAGTGGTAGTTCAATAACAAGTTAAGCATTTTCTCTCTTCAATTCTCAAATCCCCTCTCACATCCCTCCTACCTCATTACGGGATTTAACCACTACCTACACTCTCACTCTTCATCATCTATTATTTTATTATTTTCTCATTCTTCAGACTCCCCATCACCTCCCT
>JAYMSV010000601.1:0-16063 GCA_036897745.1 Erodium moschatum | reverse complement strand
CAGCTGATCCTGGGGGCTGGACGAGACGACGGGAGGCCTGGTGAGGGAGGCATCGCGTTTCTTAAGGTAGCGGGAGGAGGAGAAGGAGGAGGAGGAGGTGGGGGTGGAGGTCTCGGAGCGAGAGGAGAGGGTGGGTTTGAGGTAGTTAGGGACGGGCTTGTCCGGAGAAGGAGGGGTGTCGTTAGTGGTGGAGGGAGAGGCGGGTGTAGGGTTTCGTTTGCTGGAAGTGTAGGTATAGGTGTTGGAGCGAGTGAAGGATTTGGCAGGCTTCTTCTCCTTGCCTGAACCCAGGGAGGTCTGTCTTCTTGTTGTTGCCATGCAAACTTATCATGTATATATATATCACTAATGATACACAAGGTTCTGCATTCATAACATAACAACACACAACAGCAACAACGTTAAATTTACTTTGTTTGTAATGAAAGGAAACATAATCCATATAACGAACAGGAAAAGATCGAGCGTACCTTTGAATTTGAGGAGAGAAAAGAAAATGGTTAGGTGGGAAGAGAGATATAACAAGGAGGAGAAATGACAAATGAATAAGGGATGTGCGTGAATTACGCACAACTCTCTGAATGTAGCAGTTTTTGGATGGGTGGTCGTGGTGGTGGTGATGCATGTTAGTGGTGCCCATGTCTTACATTCCGTTTGTCAACAACTCACGCATTGGTTGACTTATTCAATTAACTTAATCAAATTATTTTGCTTAATCACCCAAATAAATACATTTATCACTAATTTTGTTGACCTTCTATGCTAGATAGCAAATATTTTATTTTTGGATTCAATGTTCAAAAAACGGGTTTTTTTTTCTCCTTCATAATGCATTAATCTCATATCACGTGATCTTTGCCGAAATGGCTGAGAGACTCAAGTAGTGTGTACCTATTCTGTCTCCATGCTAGGGAGGGTGCTAAAGACAATTGGCCGATGTAGGGTTGTAGGTTTTATGTGTTTCCATATATAAAAAACAGAGAAAGCTAGACATGAATCACCTTTATAATCATGGACTTTTGGCGCTCCAGAATAATTAACAACACTTGTTCTGAGGGTTAGCCAACATGAAAGACAAACAAATGAAGAAGAGGTGTTCACGGGCCTAGACTCAACTTAGAACAACATACACTCGACTCTGTAAGAGGATAAGATCAAGATGACTATAACTAGTAACCAACGCCCATGTCTAGGTTTGTTTCACCACACCAAAGTGTCAAATAAGCGACTGGCAAAGTTAGTCGCTTATCTGCATAAATTAGTCGCTAATGACATTACGGACTAATTTTTAGTCATCCCAGCTCAGTCCCTTATTCCCAGTCGCTTATTCTCTTTAGCGACTGACTTTAACTTGCTTAGTCGCTGAACAGAATATCGACTAAGAAAACAACTCAGTCGTCTATTAAATTTGAGACTCAAATAATACTCAGACACAAATACTAAAAACGACCAAGTATAGACCTTAGTCCCAAACCATAAATGAGACTAATCAAAAGTAATAGTTTTATATTCTAAAAGAGACTAAGTATAGATCTTAGTCTCGAATTATTAAAAAGACTAATTGTTAGTAATAGTCTCATATTTCAAAAAGGACCAAGTATAGATTTTAGTCCTCAATTATAAAGAAGACTAATTGTAGTCAATAGTCTCATATTTTGAAAGAGACTAAATATACATCTTAGTCCTAAATCATAAAGAAGACTACGACACAAACAGTACTCTCATATTCAGAAGGAGGCTAAATATATACAATGGTCTCATATTCTAAAAGAAAGTAACTATAAATATTAGTTGAGTAGTTAATGACACCGAACATGTTGCCATTATGCCAAAATTACAAAATCTCAATCATCGTGAAATAATTGAGGATACAAAAGTGTGCAGCCAAAAACATCAAGCATCCAACCAAAATCATCTTTCTAAGATTACATGAATCCAGAATTTAAGTCTTCTTCATCATCCTCATGTCCATCCTCATCCTCGGATTGGATAGTACTGGTAGTAGAGGGACAGAACACGGGAGTGCGATGCATACACTCCAACATCATTTGGATTTGTTGGTCACGCTCTACATCTCTTTTCTCTAGATTATCAATCTTTTGCTGCATAGATTGAATGAGCTCTATGTTGGCAGTGCGCTTACATTTGAATTTAGCATCCCGCATAGACGAGCCTCCAAACCCCGGGATGCGGGTTCCATCTTTAACCCCAATGAGACCCTCCAAAATTTGAACTTGTGTCTCAAAAGTGGCAGACACGGACTGCGTTGAACTTGTTCCATATTGTGCCACGGTGTGTTGCGGTTCCATTGTAGCTGCTAGCTCAATTACTCTAGCCTCCAACACTTCCTGCATCAAAAACAAAATGTAGAAGTGTTAAAGTATATTATGTTCTATTAATAGCTCAACTAATACTCTGGATCCTTAATTCCAAGTTCCATCAAAGCTCAGTATATTCTTGTACCAACTACTACTATTGCAAAGATTGGATTATTTTATGCCATGACAATCAAAGTTTATAATAACATATAGTAATTACTGTAAACAGATGACAACTCAAAATAACATGAGACTAAGATGTGACTAGTATCCACGTTAATGTAAGCTGTGGCCTTAATAATTCATCAATACTCTAATAGCAAATGGACTTAGGCAAAAAGACATTATAGTAAATTATCAATAGTACTTGATTTTACAAAATCACTCGTTTATTAATAACACTACAATATCACAGAACAAATGCAATACCACTGCTCACATAACATTACAGAATTACTTATAGCAACATAAGGAATTTAATGCATAAAGAAGCTATAAATAAGAATGTACCGTGACTTTTTTGTTGCTCGCCTTGTATACATCAATGTAGGCATCATGGTGAGGGGCAACACTTCCATTTTCACGATGGGCTTTGGCATGGGAAAGGAATGTCCTAGTACCAGAGGTATGGAATACCTTCAACTCCTTGTGTGCCGCTACCATAGCATCAGATTTATCCTACAACATGAAAACAGAAAATCTAAGTAGGACAAACCAGTACAAATTACACAATTTAAAGCTGGTAAAACCAAGAAAACACTTACGGTTTGCTTTTTGGTTCCAAAGGATGCACAAAGCTCCCTCCACATTGGCAATCGATTGCCAATTTGTACAGGCGGTTTATCAACCCCACCACTTTTGTAATGTTGTCGACATATGAACCGCCAATATGTATATCGGGCCCTTGATTTATCAAGTATCCAAGCTCTTAATTCTTTATGCTGGTGGTCATAATCATACAAGACCTAAGCAATAAAAATAAGAAAGAAAAGTTAATAGAATATAAATAATTAGATAACAAACAAAATAAAGAATTGTGTTGAAGGATGAAAATCATACACTAAGTTGGTCAAAAAAATTTGCTTCTGATTAGGAAGGAGGTCCTTCAATGACTCCTTCAAACAATCAACATGTTGTCGAATAAAGAATCCAATTTCATAGACAACTCGAGTATCATTCAAGTCATCACTCCTTAGTCCACAAAGTAGCTCGCCATCCCAAATGAGAGGATGTTTCCTTCCTTTTCTTTTGAAAGAAACCTCATGTTGGGTTTGAGCTGATGTGAAATGTCCCCTTGTCTTTGTAACATTTGAGCCGGATGATATCACCGGTGAAGAAGGGGCATGAGAAGGCTCCTCAGGTATTTGTACACTTCCCCAATCCATAGCTGGTACCAGGGAGACAAATTCCATGACAGCGGGGAGTGGTGTCAATGAAGGGGTGGACTGTTGTCGAGCCTCAGGTGAGGGGGTGGGCTGTTATGAAGCCTTGGGTGAGGGGGGGGGGGTGGGGGTGGGCTGTTTTGTAGCTCTGAGTGAAGGGATGGGCTGTTTTGTAGTTCTGAGTGAGGGGATGGGCTGGTATGCAGTCTTGGATGAGGATCCCATTTGTACACTTCCCCCATCCATAGTTTGTATCGGGGGGACAAATTCCATGACAGCGGGGAGTGGTGTCAATGAGGGGGTGGACTGTTGTGGAGCCTTGGGTGAGAGGGTGGGCTGTTGAGGAGTCTTGGATGAGGATTTCATTTGTTGTGGAGGCGAACCCAAATGTGTGGCCATCAACTCAGAAACCTTCTTCTTCTTTGATTTTGGGGCCATCCTACATAAGATCCATTCATATATATGAGTAATTAGGATCTCATCATTTATACCTATAAGACATATTGGACTAAAAACTAAAACAAGAGGGTAAACTATGTAAATATAATCTGATTTTATAACTGGAATTTATAAAATAGCATTTAGAGCATATCATCAAATTAACAGTGCACTAATAAAACACACAGCATATTAAAAACAGTACACACATGGAACATATATGAGGGATTGGCCATTTTTTTAAAGGCTAATATAATATATATCTTAAGGCTTAAAGATTAAGCCAAAAGAAAGAGGATCAAACCTCTCATACAAACAAGAGGACTCCCCAAAGGGAGCCTCACCAAATAACGATTACATGTTGCTTAAGCAACTTAACTTGAAGCTAAGACACTGAAAAGAGGAAATAAAGCTACCTGAGGAACTCAAGGAAAAACCGAACCCTGGAAAACATCTAATATGGAGCAAAAAACTAAAGATACGGTGAGCTGAAGACAAAGTACTGAACTGCTAAATACACCTGCATGTTTTTCTATTAAAACAGTAGTCATGTTTATGCAAGTTTTTCTATTAAAACATTAAACATGCACCTGCACCACTACACCTGCACCAATACTGATTTCCGAAATACACTTGCACCAATAAGAGATCAAGTAGTATCTATTAAAACAGTAGTCATGTTTATGCAAGTTTTTCTATTCATGAGACTTTAACAAGAATAAAAGCCAACAACCGTCCCTAAAACAAATACTATACAAGCCATGTAAAAGATCCATTTCAAAATAAATGAGTTTCAACCTCTCTTATCACGCCATTAAATGAGTACGGTATGAGCATTTGAATGCATTATTTTGAAAAACAAGTTTATTAAAAAATATATAAAAAAGAGTGAATACCAGACATGATTTATTAATCCGAATCATGATACCGTGTGGGCATGCAAAGGCTTAGAGCACACTAAACATAACCTGATTACAAGCAATTTACATAAACAAGATAGAGAAACTTACTTTCTTAGTTTCTTAACTTAAGCGGGTAATGGGATAACAAAGCCCGCAAAGAAACACAATGAACAAATAAACAATTACATCCTAAAACAACTCTCAAGATAGATTTCATACACATAGTAACTTCTAAAGCTGTAGCTTTGAACCAATACAAATCAAAACCGACATTCCAATTCCAATTTCAGGGTATATTGGCTCAATGAAAATAAGAAACACAGAGCATATGAGGGATTGGCCATCAAGCATATCAAACATAGCATATTACTAAGTAAACACGGTACACAAAGAACATAAGAAGATTTTTCTAATTACCTTCTTCAAGCACGAACGTCGATACCAGTATACAGAGACAATCTTCCCTTCTCTAATTCGATTGAGTGTGGGATGAGTAGAAATGGACTAAGAGAGAGTGAGAAAAAACAATCAAAAATTAAGCTGACCCCTAAAATTCGGACCAAATCAATTAGGAAAATCAGTACCTTGCTATTCAGATGGAGAATTGGTAGTGGCCAGAGGATTTGCGAGAATCAAAAGCCTAGTCTTCGAAGGTGCTGCAAAAAGACAAGAGCTCGGTTCAGGTTAGGGTTTAAACTGAACTGAAGAATCTTATTTCTAATTTAGCATCCTCCTTATATATATATTTTTGGCCAATATTTCTCATTCCCACCTAAACTCATTTAGCCAAAGTTTTGCTTCTCCCTCCAAAACATTCCCACCGAACCATTGGGCCAAAATTTTGATTCCCTCCTTAAACTTGTCTATTATAATAAATTCCCTCCTAATTAAACTAACGATGGTGAAATAAAAAATAAATTATAACTTTTATGTGAAGCATGTGTAAAATAATAAGATGACTAAAACACGTAAAACAGTTAAAATAACTCGACAATTAAAATATACATACTCTTCATCATTATCGTACTCCAAATCATATCCATCTTGCTCTTCATAATCATCGTCACTTTCATAATTGTCATCGTCATCTTCGTTATCCCCGTTTTCACAATTTTCTTCTTGTTCGTGTTCACTGTTAGATGTATCGGTATCATTACCAGTAAAATCAGTATCACCACCATCTGTATCACCTTCATCAGATTGATTACAAGAAGTCACATGGTCTGATATATCAACACACGGTATGGGACCGATGTCGATAAATAGCCCACATATAGGAATGACTTGTGCATGTGCTTCTTGGTAAGGTTCTTCTACTTCGTCTGCTATTTCACGGTTTCTCTTCCTTTTTATTGTGGCGGGATTATAGATACCCCTGTGACTTATTTGATGAGTAACTTTCCATTGAGCACCACAATAAGGATCATCCATGTAGAAGACTTGTTTTGCCGCTTTTGCGAAACAGAATGAGTTATCGACATAGCAATTTGTGGATGTATCCACAGAAAAAAAAACTCTCAATCGTGTTGCATGGTAGTCTCATCATACCATCTACACTTGAATAAAACCATTGGCATTCCATCAGGATATAAGAGCTCAACTACTTGGAGTAGAGCACCGTAATATTTGTAGCCATCATCTGTAACAACCATCACACCGTTATTTTGTGTTGTCATCTTTCGATCCCACTCTTCACCAATAAACTGAACGCCATTAACAGTACAATGTTTGTATATATTCGTTGTTTGCGGTAGACGAGATAACAATTTCAACTCCCGATGACCATTTAAATTGTCCATCTACATGTATAAAGGAAATTAAACAACTAACAACATGAAATCTAAGAGATAAAGGCTGAATTCACAAATTAAAGACTTCAAAGGCTAAACGATATGTTGAAAGACTTCATACATTGCACAAAGGTAGCTTGTGGCCATTGTCGCACATATAACTTGAATTGTTGTACATACTCTGTTACCTCTTTACAATGTTCCATCACAGTCCAGTGTGCTCTTTTGAGCTCTGAAGTAGGCAAACGTCGATGTTTAATCAACTTATCTGTATTCACAATTTCCGATACAACAGAGATCTTCCATTGTGGATTTTTTGATGCAACTTCCATGTGAGAATTGTGTTCCTTCCCCAAGTACCTATTGATGAAATTGACGCATTCGCTCATGATGTAGCGTTCAGCTATACAACCCTCTGGATATCGCTTGTTTAATACAGTTCTCTTGTAACTACCCAGTTGTCTTTCCATAGGGTACATCCAAGTAAAATGTAGAGGTCCAGTAAGCAATATCTGATTGGGAATATGGTGGCATAAGTGGACCATGATTGTGAAGAACGATGGAGGAAAAATATGCTCCAACTTGCTCAAAATCAAATGTATGTTGTCTTCCAGCATCTTAATATCTGATTTACGTATCTCACGAGCACACAACATTTGAAACCATTGACACAATTGAACAAGTGCATCAGCTACATGTTCTGCCACATATGGACGTATAATAACAGGAATTACTCGTTGTAGTAAGACATGACAATCATGCGTCTTTAGTCCAAAAAACTTTTTGTCCCCCAAATTCACTTTACTCTTTAGGCCACCAGCATACCCTGTGGGATATTTTACTGAAACCATACAATCAAACACTTCAGCACGAAATTGTGGCTTCACGGTATAATTTGCCTCGGGTAATATTTTTCTACCGCTTGTACCAGATTTGTTTTAGCCAAAGATGTTGATGTATGTTCATGTCTTCAAGATTTTTGCGAGCCTCCGCATCGTCTTTTGTCTTCGACCCAATACCCAAAAATGGTACCCATTATATTATCACACACATTCTTCTCAATGTGCATCACATCTAACGCATGTCTGACTTTCAAACTGGACCAATATGGAAGTCTCCAAAACATACTCACATGAGTCCAACACAACTTGTTCTTTTCTTTCCCATGAAACATTTCATGAATTATTTACTTACAACAAAATACATGAATTCTTAACTATATTTATTTGTTGTAATTTTGTTAATGAATACATACCTTTAATGAGACTTCTGGATGTAGGCTCTGTTCTGGATAACTATGCATCTAGATCGAGTCACAGGAGCAACTCTTTTCTCCTCCTTTTTGTTGAATGAATGTGACTCCGAACGATAAGGATGATCATGTTTTAGAAACCGCGATGCCCCTAAATATGATACTCGGCCTTGACTATAAACAACATCAATATCATGAAGACAAATTGGACATGCCATGTACCCTTTTGTTTGAATTCCTCCTAACATGCCCATACCTCGAAAGTCACTTATTGTCCACATCACAGCTGCACGCATAGTGAAGTCCTTTTCCTTGTATCTGTCCCAGGTGTTTACTCCTGTTTCCCATAACATCTTCAGCTCATCAATAAGTGGTCTCATAAACACGTCTAGACACTTTCCTGGGGATTTAGGTCTTGATATCAACATAGTCAGTAGATTAAACTCCTTCTTCATACATAAAGACATCGGTAGGTTGTACGGGATGAGTACTACTTGCCATATAGAGTAAGGTCTTGCACTAGACCCAAATGGACTGAACCCATCAGTAGATAACGCCATGCGTACATTTCGGGTATGACCAGTCAAAATCTTTCCAACATTCCCCATCAGAAGGGTGTGCCAAAACACCGTCGTCCAAGTTGTCTCTTTCACCATGCCACCGCATTTGATATGCGGTGGTCGGTGACATATACAAACGTTGCAACCTCGGCGTCACATGAAAGTACTTCATTGTCTTACTCGCTATCCGTTCATTAGGACTTTTCCACCTATATGTATGACACTTAAGACATTGTTCAAGATGTGCTCCTTCTTCGTAGTATAGGAAGCAACTATTGTAACATGCATCATAGGTTTTATAACCCATTCCCACACCCTTCAACCTCTTCTTTGCATATGCGTAAGATTCAGGGTACTTGTTAGGCTTAGGCAATAATGGCTTGTGTTCTTCACATACAACAGTAAAGTCTTTATTTGACATTGCTTGCTTCTCCTTCATCGACATCAAGTTTAATAGGGTCCTCAATGACTTTTCAGAACTGCCTTCATACAACGGCGTTGTTAATTCTCGTATCATCCTATCATAGTTATTCTTGACTATTTTTGCAACGGAATTGTCAAGATCGACATTACACTCACGTATTGGGTACAAATCTTCCACAAATTGTGATGTCTGATCGATGTTGCTATCAGAACACTCATGATCATGACTTCTCGATGATTCTCCCTGCTCCACATATGATGGGAACATCATATCTTCACCATGACAATCCCAAACTGTGTATGACTGCATCATCCCTCTTTGTATTAAATGAATACGAATATCGAATAAATAATTTGTTTTCACATTAACGCAGCGAATGCATGGACACCTATACAAACCATTCTCACTTTCGCAATTCTCCGAAACAAACTGTATGAATTCCATTACCCCGGAGAGATACTCATTCGAATGCCTTGGAAGTCTCATCCAACTACAATCCATTATATAATGCTTAACTAATTCAACTTCTCATATATATATACACTGCATATCAAATTATGTCAAGAAAACTATTAGTATGTGATTCAAAATTAATAGTTACAGTGTATATATATATTAGACATATAGTTAATAAATTATTCAAAATTAATAGTTACATGTGTACAGTTAGTTTATAATATACTATTATATGTATATTTCAAGCCAGTTAATTAGATATTCAAGCGAAAAAGAGGAGCAAATAAAGACTGTTTGGACAACTTACACCGCTGTGTCGTGATTCAGCAAAGAAGTCGTACGTTGTTCGCCGCCGGGGTCGCCGTACGAGTTGATGATGGTTCTCCTCTACCGTGGGTCACCGTGGATCCGAGAGAACACCGTGCTCCTCTC
This sequence comes from Erodium moschatum, assembly GCA_036897745.1. Classification (NCBI taxonomy): domain Eukaryota; kingdom Viridiplantae; phylum Streptophyta; class Magnoliopsida; order Geraniales; family Geraniaceae; genus Erodium; species Erodium moschatum. Next base: position 6,109 of record JAYMSV010000601.1, on the reverse strand, counting down.
CGCTCGCCGAACTGATCAGCCGTCGTGCTTCTCCAGTGATCTTCTCCGGCCAGGTTTCTGCTCAGATTTGGTGTACCAAAACTAGTTCTTTAATTACCTCTGGACCGCATGAGAGTTCCTGACATATGAGGAAGAGCTCATCCAACACCAAATTGTCTGGTTTGGGGGTAAGTTTTAGGTGGGTCATCAGTGGAAAGGATTAAATAGGTGGTAGGTGGTGAATTAATATTGGTAGTTGGTTATAATTAATTAAAGCTCGTGAACTTTAAAATGTATGTATAATATGGTTATTACATGGGTATCACTTAAAGTGGACTGCTGGTTTTAATTTGTTTGCATTAGACAATATAATGTTGACAATATTTTGTATTTGTTTATCTTCTTTTAATTATATAGATTAAGGTTAATATATATCAGTAATTATCATTTATACCGTATTAACTCAATGATTCTCTTTCAATTTATAGTGCTTGCACAGACGCTTGTGTATAGAAGATCATTGAGGTTTGATATATATAGTAAAAGAAATTGACCAAAAAAAGATGAAAAACTGTATTTGATGATGGATGACGACTGAGCTTAGTAAGCTTAGTCGCTTATGTCAGGCGACTAAGTTCAATTCTTAGTCGCAAAGATGAATACCGACTAATCTTATTAAGCTTAGTCGCTTATGTCAGGCGACTAAGCTCCAATCCTAGTCGTCAAGATTAATAGCGACTGAGCTTATTAAGCCTAGTCGCTTTTGCCGCCCACGGCGACTAAGATTTTTGGTCAGTCGCTTTTGTCGTCAACAGGGACTGAGAAATATAATGTCAGTCCCATATGTAGTAGTTTGGTGTAGTGACTTGGGCGCCTACACCGACTCTCCAAAGGTCCCTGTCTCGAACCAGTTGATTAGAATTGCTCTACATTGAGGTAATCTCCATTAAATTATCGCATAGATTAGGAATTACATGAATGGACTGAGAAATATAATGTCAGTCCCATATGTAGTAGTTTGGTGTAGTGTTTTGGTACTACCTTCTTTGAAGAGGCTTAAGATATTGAAGGGGGCAATGATGTCACTCGAGAAGTTCTATATTTTTTTGAAAAACGGCAGAGTTGTGAAACAAGTGAATGTGGTTCTTCGTAACTTTGGTTTCGAAGACCAAGATGTGAGCGAGTACATGCCTATACGTGTTGCAATGATTTATACATTGAATTTCAAAAATCTTATTTTGTCGCTTGAGCACGGTTTTGGTGGTGCAAGTGGACCATATACAAGAGGAATAATGTGAGGAATCATGTCATGGGGATCTGTTTATTAAAGATCGGTACTTGATGAATAATGTGATGATAACCCAAGATATGGTTCATATATACAAGAGGAAAAATTGCTAACCCGTATATGTTGAGGGTGAATTTTCAAAAATGATTATGATCATGTCAATTGGAGTTGTTGGCAATTTTAGAAGAGCAGTAGATCCATAGCGTGTTGATTAAACAAATCCGAATCCTATCACGGGAGTCTAGATTTGGGAGCTCGACATTACAGACGACAAGATCGGAATCCTATCACGACCGTGAGAGTAGGAACCGTGTGGCTCGATTCATCTAACAAAACAGGTGAGATCGGGATCCTGAACTGGAGCATGCCAATAGCATGGTAGGAGGAGGGAAAAAATATTTGTCGGCACTGCCAACGACTCTAAGCCAATTTTTTTAATTATTCTTTCAAATTGTTATTAAATGGAATTCATTTTTTAAAAAAAAATCTAAAAATGCATTAAAAAATAATTTCTTTTAACTATACATATCCAATACCTCTTGTCTAGTTTTATCACTCCATTCCCTCGTCATCTCTTTTTTTTTCTCTTCCAAATTTCTGATTCAGAAATACCAATTTTTCGAAGGGATCAAGAATACTACCCCAATCGAGTTCAATGTCGAGAAGTTAGGGGGTTTTCAACGTATGCTGAACATGAATCCATTCATGGTGCCCAACCCCTGCATACAACCCACCCATGGATAATGTCTCGTACATGCAGACTCTCATGGTCTTGAACCCGTACATGCAGAAAAACATGCTCCCCGTGCTCGAGACACAATATTATAAGTACCTGCAAGATTGTTAGGCTGGAAGCAGAGGGACGCGAATGTCTATAGGGCCTTCAAGACGGAAAGACAACAAGAAAAAACTATAGACGCCGTCGGAGGATAGGAAGTTGATATCTATTTTTTTTTATAAGCGTGGATATTTACTGATAATATATTAACTCTCCGAGAAGGAGATGCTTTGAAAGGTCCAAAGAGCAAGAACACAACGATTACAAATGGAGTTTAGATCACGGGAACTCAAAAAGGGTCCATCCTGCAAACAACTCTAGAAAAAGAAACCACTCGCAAGTCGCAAGAAGGGAGTGGCATCGTATTGATGTGCCCCTGAAACCGAATGTCTTCCTCTGCCTGAGACATGCGACTTGTCCTTGGTCGATCCTGAAATCAGGCACAACCGAGTCTAGTTGGTTTGGGCCTTTCCTTGACTGGACAGGTCTATTTGGAAATGGGCTCGGCCTTGACGTCGCTTGAGTCCAAGTCTCCTTGTATTGGCTTGCTTGCTTCATTTTTGGCCTGAAATAATAAGACCACAAGAGATCATATCCCTCTTAGATTTAAGTTGAACGGCAGTGACAAGTGGTTCAAGTTTGAAATTTAACGATAAAACATCGATGACAATGTGATGCGTCATATGCTCCTTAAAATTCTACATAGTTTATAGCTCAAGTGTGTTTGTGTAGTACAAACTTAATAACCAGTTAAATGTGCCCAACACCACACACCATAGAGTTAATCACCGTGTGGTCTTAAACGTGTGGTTCTTTTTGTTTTAATCAAAAACTAACTCCATAAAATATGTTTATATCAATCTGATTCATGATTTCTTTTGTAGCTAATAGGTGAAAAACATACCGGCTAATTGATTGTAAAGTAGATGAATGAGGGGATGACCCATGATTCAGCCGTTCAAATTTTAAGCATGATTATTAAACGTATTATGTTACTATCAGCGCACGTAAGACACTCAATATCAAAAACGGCACAAACAAAACACACGCATGAATATCCAAGAACAATAGGTCATCCACAGTGGGGTCTTCTGTGCGTCGAATCGACAACTTTTTGGGAAAAAACCACGATTCTTGGGTTCAGACCGCAAAATCCGTCTAGAAATTCGTCGACCGTCTATTCAAGTCTAATGGAGAATCGTCACTGGCCTATATTATATTAATAATACATTAAATTCTACATAGGCCTATGAATCAGGTTTGGTTGGGCCCATATTTTTTCCTAATTTTTGTTTAATTAGACTGGGATCAGGTGCTCTAGGTCAAAGATCTATCAAGTTGAGCTGGAGTGGAGTGGAGAGAGTGTCGAATCTTTAATTATGGGAGAATCTAAAATTGCCTTTTAGCATTTACTTCTACAAAGAAAAGAAAAGTTGCAGAACCCTGATGTACAATTTCTATCAAGTCTAGCTGTTCCAGACACCTGCATGTGCACAAGAACATTATAGGACAAAAGAACCCACTTCTTAACCATAACTACCCTTTTGTTAGGTTTTTCTCCAAAATGGTTTGCATCTTTTTTTAATCCATCAATTATTCCTTTTCCACGTGACTCTCAGTATGAGTATACTGATTGAGAAATGAATAATAAACATCATTTCTATTGTCTGATTTTCTTACAACGTGGTACATAGCAATAAAAGGGTGGTATCGGGTCTCAAGTCTCAATCTTGGTCATGCAAATCAAAGAATAAGCTGTAAAACCAGAATGGTGTACAAGAGTTATGTCATCTGAAGTAGAAAGATTGGCAAAAAAAAAAGTGGGTTATGCTATGCAGATGCTAAGAATCGAGATCAAAGTGTTGCCACTTTTTTTTCTGGACTCGGAAGTCTTACCACATGAAGAAGAAAGTGCATGCTTTCAGTTTCTGCATTACTAACTGCACATGAGTAGATACGCACTTGAAAGCATTCTATGAGTCGGTTAAGAAATGTAGGGGTTTCCATAACTTGATGTGAACTAATCATCGGAAAGGGGAAGGGCATGCCTAGCTAGATTGCTGGCTAGGCATTGAAGTGAGTAGGGAATTTGGGGATTTATTCTGATTGCAATGGCACATCACTCCTCAGTCGTGGCAAATGCATACACGTATACGAGAATATATGTAGAGATAATCGATTAATTATACTCGAAGATACACATTCTCCCGTCTTTCTTCTGTAGGCATTCTTTGAAATATACGTGCATTTCACTGGTTTCGCGAGAATGTCACATACTTTATGGAAATATTACTTCTCTCACAGTAAGGTTACCTCTTCTCTCTCACATGACAATTCAAAGTATTGATTCTACCCGACATCATTTGATTATGTTCGAATGGTGATGTCGGATGGGAAGCGATGTGACCTATCATTGATCTCTACGATTTTGTAGTTGGATTGGTCGTGATGGGCCATATCAGTAATCAAATCGGAACCAACTGTCATTATATAGAGTTGGATTCAGTTGGCGGGAATTGGTTACAATCGCTAAACAAACACGAGAAATTTGAGGTTTCAAAACCTCTCGTCCGAACCCGTTGGACATTTAAATCGTCTACAAATACCATTCAACTATGTCTTTCACTTCTCATACCATACCCATATAGAAGCCATATTCCATGTAGTGTTTTCTACACTGTTAGTTCTAGCACACACCAATGTGAAACAATCAAGGTGAAAATTGAAGTCTAGCCCTGCATTGTGATCATTTCTGGACATTCTGGTCCAAATTTCTCTCTTGGAGATTGTGGGCAGTGGTTGCCGGTTTTGCTCTTTGGGAGGTTTGGCTGGCAAGAATCGTTGTTGTTCTCATCTCAGTGTCGATCATCTGGGATCAGATATTGTAGAAGGTCCAATTGGTCTTTTTTGCTTCGTTTAAGGCAAGGGACTCTTGGTAATTATATTTCTCTATTACCGAATGGTCTAGAGATCCTCTAACAAGCTGCAAGTAATCTTCATTTTGGGCAAGGAATATTAAAAAGCTGCAAATATTCTTCATTTTGGGCAAGGAATATCAAGCTGAAGCATGGCTGTGTTGCTGATATTTTTGCAGGCTGGTCATTTAGTCATTTTGTGTTTTCTTTCTTGTGTCATTCTCATTGTCATTTGCATTTCGTTTTTTTTGCATTCTTCCCTCATGTCATAGGGATCGGCCCTAGGGTCTTTGTAATTGGCTGCATTTGCAGTATCCCCTTTTTCCAGGCTTTGGAAATGGAGGATCTTAATTCCAAAAATCGCTGATAAAAAAAAAAAGTCTTTATTATTTGTAAAGGCTACGTCGGTAGTTCACATGCGTGCACATATTGTCTTTTGGGCTGATTAGTGTTCCGGAGAGTTTGTTAACTTCAGATAAAGTAGATCTAGATTGGTAGATCAGCCTAATTGCTTTAATCGATGATTTTTTAACTTTTTTTTTGAATCAGCTCGAATATTTATTAAAAAACTCTAACCAATTACGGAAAGAGAAAGGGTCTTGATCTCAGAGACTGGGACGAAGTAGCAATGAATACAAGCGAACTCTCAAGAGAGCTAAAGGACCAAAGCCCAAACAGAAGAGACTACAAGTCCAAACCAAAACAAAAGAAGAAAAATAAAATAAAGACTAAATCAGCCCTTATTGGTGACCCACTCATCACCATCCGATGTCTCACCGAAGGTCTTCGCAGTAGGCGGATCTAGACGAGAATCATGAGCTTCCGCGACCTGAGTCCAAACGTCAATACGATTTACGATCTTTTTCACGACTCCGAGAGCGTGTTCTAGATTTAGTCGTAACCAAGTAATAATTCTCCAAGTGTTTAGGAGGCTTAATCTTATGTTTCGGGGGATTGAGGAATGCATCCTTCCACGGACTACCCTTATCCCTCGAATGGCCACCAAACTCAAGAGGTTTAAAAGATCCAGCCCCAACCGATGGCTTCAAAGGCCCAACGACCTTAAACCCCAAATTACAAGCTGAGCCTAAATATGAGTTTTGACTAGCCTTTGGGCTTGAATTTAGTCGGTCCAAACGAGACTGTCCA
>JAYMSV010000600.1:0-16069 GCA_036897745.1 Erodium moschatum | reverse complement strand
GAACGCTCTTCACTGTTCTTTCATCCCCTGCTCTTTATTTCAAAGAGCAGGTTTTAATATATTGCTTTGCTGATCAAAAAAAAAAGTAGGAAATTGAAGGGATGTGAAGTTTGGATTTTCTGTTCTTTGATTATTGTTTCTAAAATTTAAATTTCTGAGTGAAATCATCATTTTGAAACAGATTTATACAAGTTCAGAGAAATTTTTTGCAATTATAAAATATGAGGGCTACAAGTTGCAAAAAGTGAATACCTACGGGTACTTTTTTGCAATTATCCCTACTATCAAACTCAAAACCAATAGCAATTGCTTCACAACTTCTTTTGAGAGCCAGTTTCAACATTACAAGGAATGTTCATGATTAATACTATAAATTCATCTACTTATCCATATTTGTTGTAGTATTTGATAAAAGGAACTTGCCTGATGAGACATAGTTAGGCAGGCTCACATAACCGGGGCATGTCAATTTTCAACATATTAAGGCAAGGTTTTAACAAATAGAAGGTTGCCTGACCTTAAGGATACTTTGGCCGAAGCCTCGATGAGGGCTGGCAAACAGTCCCGTCGATCATTATGATGGACGGAGGCCCTGTAGGGATGCAGGCCAACCAAAGAGGGTTTAGAACCACCATCCCCCCCCCTGCCATAAAGTATGCCTGTGTCACCCCCTGCAAGATAGGACTACCCCCAATATCGGGATTTAGCATCCTCTCCTTGTGTATTGAGCTGTATCTGTTGGTTTGTTGGTCTTTATCCGGTTGGGTAATTTGGTTTCTGGTTGGTATCCACGTGCATCGGTTCACCTATAGTTTCACTATTTGAGGGGCCGATCATATACCTGGATTAGTTTGGAACTTATCCCGTTGGTGCTCTTCTATTAGGACTGCTTGTATGTGTTGATCGTCGTTCATCCAATATACATCCCCTATCTCCAAAACGAAATTGTGGGGTCGCTGGAAAGCGTTCTCAATGGCAGTTACAATGCCTCCAAGAGGGTATTTTTCGGTATCAGAAGGCACATAACCAGCTTCATTCGGTATTAGTTTTATCTAGGGAAAATCGTAAAAATGTGTATTTTTATTGCGGTTACCAAAGTCGTAACAACTGTATTTGAACATTACAAAACAAAATAATATTAAAAGTGTGTTACCAATTCGAAAGGTGTACTAAATATAATCAACTCTGAAATCCGGATTGTAACCATAAGTGTCATGTAGTCGTCGTCCTCGTCGTGTCGTCTAATGTTGCATGTGATCACTTTCTTTTTTGTTGGTCTTCTTCTCCTCCCGCTCTTCTTCCGGTTATTGCCCCCAACAATTGTTTCTGACTCCTCCCTCGTAGAATGAAGTTTTTAGGGCCCTAAACTAGATATGCTGCGTCGTTGTCGCCACCTTCCATCTTTTGGGTCGACCATACGGTGGAACCTCATTCTTTGTCTGATCTGATGCATGCAGGTTGGCTCTCCATCCAAGGCATGATGTACGTGACTTCGCTCGACGGTGATGAAGATCATGATGACGACGGAGTCGATACTGGCCAACCAGCTCAGCAGAGGGAGAATGTGACCCGATGCCACCGCGCGAGGTCTGTCAAGCAGCTCACCGAGGGCCACGAGTCTCGGGAGATAGGATCTAATGGGGGATACAGAAGCCCATTGGGCCCTAGAATTGGCCGATCTCTCCGACTTATCTTCATCGGGTCGGACCGCTCGAAGTGCTCTAGAATCAAAACCACCATCTATTAGGGATGCATACCTCATTGTACCTACTTAACCATGTCTGACAGTCGTGCAAAACTACTACTTCCTAATTTGCCAAATAGGAATTTGTTGTAACGACTTTGAACGTCGGAGCACCTGTCTATGATAAGAACCGCGCCATATTCTCGTCCTTAGGAACTTGCCTCATACTATTATAATTAAGTTATTGGCATCTTTTCAAAAAAAAAATATTGTAAGCATAAAATTATCATTTTAACATAATTTGTAACAAAAGACAGGTCTATGGTACTTTTTATAATTATAAAAGAATTGTTACAAGCTGTAAAAGATGATCATCTCATAAGATTATTTTTTTTAAAATTATCCTTACCATCTATTGTTAAACTTGCATTCTTTGTGACCTATACCGACAATGGAACTTAATAAAGATGAAAATCCTTATACAAGGAGTAAGAAATTTAAAATATAAGGGTAAAATTGTCATTTATCATACAAATTGTAACAAACGAAATACCTCAAGGTAAGTTTTTGCAATTATACCTTAAAGAAAACTCTGCTATGCAATGTTACTAAGCAATGATAGTTTTATTAAGCTAAATGTTTCGATCTTCTCTCCGATCGACGGGATACAAATCCGTTACAGTCTAAAACATGCTCTCTCCTAAAGAGAACTTTACAACAACATTTTTTTACACCTTGTTATGATTATAACAATTCGCTATCAGAGGATCTCACATATCTTCCTTGCCCTCCATCTCCGAATCAGCCCATACCACATTTTCGAGCCCTGTAGAAGAGAGGAACAGGAAATAACGGTTCAATGCATAAACAGGTAATGACGCCTTGTCATTGTTTACGGGATATATCAAAACAGTGAAGTTTCATGCCATGGCAAATCAATACTACCAAACTCGGAACCATAGCAACTGCTTCACAACTTCTTTTGAGGGCGAGTTTTGATACTACAAGGTGTGTTCATGATTATTATTATCAATACTATAAAGGGATAATTGCAAACAAACAACCGGAGGTATTCACTTTTTGCAAGTAGTAGCCCTCATTTTTGCTAATTGCAAAAAAGTGTCAATAACTTAACTTTTCATTGCCCTTTGTGTATCTTAGTTTTAAATTGACGATTTTACCCTTGAATTTTTAAATTTAAAAAATAGTAGGTTAAAAAGCAAAAATAGAATTATCACCTCCCTTCATTTTCTCTCTCTTTGGGCATACCAAGAGGAAGAAAAATAAGAGGTGAAAATTTTGTTTTTTTTTTACTTATTAAGGGTAAAATCAGTATTTTAAAAGAAATTTACACAGTGCAACAAAAAGGTAAGTTCATGGTACTTTTTGCAATTACCGAAGAAGGCTACAACTTGCAAAATGTAAATACCTCAGACTACTTTTTAGCAATTATATTATCAATACTATAAATTCACCTACTTATCCATATTTGTTGTAGTAGTATCAGGAGATAAAAGAAACTTGCCTGACGAGACATTAGGCAGGCTCACATAACCGGGGCATGAGCTTCTTGAAGAATCTACGCCATATTGATTGCTAGATCCTATTACACAGTCTCGGGGCTGGAAAAAGATAAAGCATGCATAATATGTTTGTCAAATTTCGACATATTAAGGCAGGGTTTTAACAGAATAGAAGGTTGCCTGACCTTGAAGTCCTTATAGAAGCATAGGCGGAGTTCCTCAATCGCGCCTTTTGAGCAAATCAGTTGTGGGGTAGCGTGGAAAGCGTTCTCAATGGCGGTTACAATGCCTCCAAGAGGGTATTTTTCGGTATTAGAAGGTACATAACCAGCTTCGTTCAGTACTTTCTGAAAAAAAATGTTGTATATTTTGCAAAATAAATTAACGGATTCAGATAGGACAATGAAATTGCAAGTCAGAATATAAAACTATAATTGGGTCTTCTTAACCATCAGTCTGAGCTTTTAGTCGGTTCTCTAACATGGTATTAGAGCCTGGTTCTTCATGATCACGAGTTCAAATCCCACTATCTCCAACAATATGAGTTTGTCCTCTATTATCCTAAATGCCTCTTTGTGATCCTCTTATTATGTCTCATCTTAAAACCATTTCTTCTCCTAAATAGTCCACATCCATACCCGTAAACGGGCTTGTCCGTGAGGGTGTGTGCTAGAACATAAAACTATAATGGGTTTTCAACTATAGAAAAAATAATAATGAAGCCTCTCACATGCATGCAATCATAGAAAAAAATCGAAGAGATCGTAGTTTACCGAAATTTAAATCTACATTTATTTCAACGTTACAACCTCTATATTGAATGGTATGTTTTGAAACGCATATAAATCTTTGGGTCGATTGCAAGATATGATTCTTGAGAACTCACCGTGACATTATACTTAAAATAGACATTCAAGGCAGTCAAGAAGTAATTGTATTCATCGTGGGCTACTGGAGATGAACAAGTCCCGTGCTTCTCTGCAAGGAAGATATAAAAACGAGAGAATTTTAGTGTGTGTGTGTGTGAGAGAGAGAAATCAATTTTTGCGTACTTCTAGCAAAATATATTATGGGGAAATTTGCGAAAACGACCCTCATGTATGTGTTTTTGGCAACTTGTGACCCTGAAGAAAAAACCTTTGCAACTTGTACCCCTGAACTTTTATTTTCTTGCACTGGTAGTGAAAAGTAACGGATTTCATCCAAAATAGGTCACATGTCAATCACGTGACCTCCAAAGTTTGCTAAAATACCACTTATACCCTTATACTTTAAGGAAATGTTTGCAAAAAAATGTCCCTCAAGTATGACATTTTGACAATTTGTGGCCTGAACTAATATAAAACCTAAGGAAAATTGAGAAAAGCGACTCTCATTATGTGTTTTTTTTAATTCCGTTACAAACTTTGCACAAAGAATGAAAGTTCAGGGGTAGAGGAAAAATTTCAAAAGTTCTTTCTTCAAGGACACGAGTTGCCAAAAATGCATACGTGAGGGTTGTTTTTTTTGCAATTTTTCCTATATTTGCATGCCTTGTGAACACACCAACTGAAAATCTCAAATTTCATCTATCGGTCCAAGCGTGCAATCACATGATGTTGGCGTGAAGACAGAGTTGTTATTCAGTACTTCAAATTGTTTAATCATGTAGATCAACAGATAGATCATCGCATGCCAATTTTAATTATTTAGGAAAATTTACAATCTTTAATCAGTTCAATGATATCTATGTCAACCGTAGCAAGTGAAAGAACAAAACGTGAAGAAGCTTACCCCACTGACAATGTAGATCACCAGATTCACCCATCACGGAAACGTGAGAAAATAGTTAGTACTTAATTATTTTAAGGAAAGTTTTAGCAAAATACTCGATCTATGAATATCGCATAAGCACCTCATGGCCCCAAAATGACCCTTTCCCACCATGGCAGGTTCCCGGTGAACCACAGCTTAAAGATGGCCAATACTTGTCCATAACGTCATGTAAAGATGAAATCTACAGTTAAACGAAGAAATTAGGGTCACCAAGAACCAATAACGGATGCAACAGTTTTTGGATTAAATCTAGAGGATACAAAAAATACCTCTTTTGGATTGAATCTAGATGTGGTACAACAAGCAGGCCAAGTTCCATCGTTATAGTCGGGCCAGAGTCCATCTATTACACAAATATAGAAACCAATTTAACACATTTCACTCAACACTTAGATAAAAATTCACGAGCAATGACAACTAACCACCGAAAACAACAGTTTGAGGAAGAAATTAAGTACCCTTTCAATTTTTTCCCCGGAAGAGAATAAAAACTAGGCTCATATATACAATGATAAAACGACTATATTTACAGACTTCAACTTACGAATTGTAAACTGTGTCGGGGCATTGGAGCTGAAAAGGAGAAAACAAATTAAGATTAGTATAATATATATATGAATTGCATTGCAGCATCGAACACATCACTTGCGGGCTGTAAATGGTACTTAACAGGTCCAAAGTCCAGTACAAAGCAACACAATTGAAGTCAAGATCCAATGCCAAAATATCTCGTTTATAGCATATTGATGAAGAAATCAAATATGAACAATCTCAGGCAGTTCTAAGTAACTAAGTACTATCTGGAACGTTACAATCCAACTCATGACGAAAACAATGAGAATATCATAACAGTAAACTAGTTATAAGAAGCAAAGTCATTCTTTGCATTTGTGATCAAAAGAGTATTAAAATGTAAGCCGCTTTATACTCTCCAAAGGCAATTCTACAACAATCATTAACTGGGTCATTATCTAAATCAGCTGAAAAGGCAACAAAGCCCCAATAAGAAACTAAAATTCAACACAAACTCAAGAACTGAGTCTGCTTCTAATTGCAAAGTGAACTATGCGCGTTTTTGCAAATACTATTGGTGAACTATTTTTTTCACAAACGACACCCCCAACTATTTTCCGTCTGCAAATCCGTTATCTTTAATGGAAATTAGCCACACGACTTCAATTTTTCGGAAGTGGCGTTTTGCCCTTTACATTACACGAGTTTTACAATTTGGAACCCTTATGTATACCCTTTTGCATGGTTACTTTCCACGGTTCGCAAAAAGTGAACCCCGCTAGTGGATTTGCAGACGGAAAATAGTTCACCAACAGTATTTGCAAAACATGCATAGTTAACCATACGTTTTTGCAATCATCCCTATAACATATAATCATTAGACTCTCCAAAGACAATTCTATAACAATCACCAACTGGGTCACACTCTAAATCAGCTCACAAGGCAGCAACACAGCTCCAATAAGTAACTAAAAAACTCAACACAAGCTCAATCACCGACCCTGCTTCGATTTCCATACAAACCCAAACGCTAAAACTCTTCAATCAAGCCAAACACACAATAAAGTCAACGGGGGAGCAAAAAATACAAGAACATGACGATTTTACCCTCGGCAGCAAGCGTTGTTGGAGCAGCAATGGCGGGTGCGCTGGCAGTAAGTGCCAGGCCATTGAAGCGCTAGGGCGAAGTAATCGAACTCTCTCTGCCCACTCAGCTCTCTGCGTCTATGGCTATGGGCCTCGATGCTGCAGCAGAGCGAACCCATCAAAATCAAGGTCGCGAAAACAGCGATCGAGCGAGACATTGCTCTCTGCTCTTCAGAGATCTTCGTTTGGATGAGGTTTTGGGGGAGAGATTGGATTGGAGAAGACGAGATGTGGGGATGCTTCTATGGATTGTTGGGTATATGGAGATTCGGGAAGGATAGGCCTGTCATTACGCAACTGTAGTAGCTGAGTTCCATACGCTTTGTTGATGATGACGCCTGTCTGAAGGATTGTGGTGGGCCTCGTAGGCCCATGTGACTGGCCTACTAACGGCCCAAATGAGAAGTTAATTTGTCATTTTTGAACTATTATTACTAGTGGTGTGGAAAATTTATCGGGACCAGTAAAACCGACCGACGTCGATCGACACCAGAATCGAAGAGAACTGGAGAAGCCTCGGCCGGGATATCGAAACCGAGGAGGGCTTCGATCGGTCATCGATATTGGTAAATCATAACCGTCAGTTAATCGATAAGACTGATACTGATACCTACTCATCTTCGATCACTTATCAGGCTCTAATCATCATGTCGCCGCCTTCAACATTTGTGTAGAGGGTGAGAAAGAAGTACGGAGTATGAGTCGGTGTTTTCGAAGAGCTCGAACTCATTTGTTACGTTTGAGTTAAATAACAAATTAACCAACGAGAATTAGGTTTACCTAACGACCACTTATTTGACGTGCAACCTTAGTCCTCAACCCATACCTCCTCGGTTACTTTCTCCGCTCGCCTTCAACCCCTTGTCTCCGACCCTTTCATCCCGACCTTCGTTTTCTCTACGTGATGTTCGTCGTTCATCTTCAACTGTCAACCCAAGAGCGGAACCAGATACTTGTTAGGGTGTTGCATGGAACACCCTAATATATGAGAAGTTGATGTAGTGGTAAGAGGTTCTTGGATATTTACAAAGAATATGAGTTTGATTCACCGTGGGAACATCCTGAATTTTTCTTTACTTTAAACCTTGGCTATCCCTGGATTTTTTTCTGGCTCCGCCCCTGCGTCAATCCATCGTAATTCTTACGTCCATCCTAGTTCCGTCCAAGTTTAACTTCATCTTCAATCTCTCGTTGATGTCGTGCAAAAATTCTAACAATCAAACCCCGTCGGGGTTGGTTAACCGGCCGTCCAAACCCAGTCACTATGTTATATTTTTAAAATTATTTTGAGATAAATTGACATTATTAACTCGACTAGTGTATAGAAAAAAAAAGTATATATTATTTGTTAATTTCGGTAACTTTTAATATAACGGCTGAGCTGAGGGTAGTTACTAGTTAGTTAAGTTACTTACCAAACTCCCGAGCTCAAAAACGACGCCGCACCATCTTGCGGCGGCGGGCCCCACAAATGAAACGCTATCCTGAAAACAAACAGTTCCATCACAGCACGTGACCTCCGCATGCGTGGGATCAGATCAGACCTCTCTCTCTCTGTCTCAAAACCCAGCCCAGACCCAAAAAGCCTGAAACTTGGAAAACCAATAAAAGACTCTTCTCACCATCTTCTTCCCCAAAAAACCCAAACCCTAGACCACTCCTCTAGCTCCACCCTCACACACCCCCATTTCCCTCTCTCCGATCCCTCGATTCCACTCCAATTCCTCCCCCACCGCTCGCTCCTCAATCCGCTCTGCTCAATTTTGTGACAAGACCGCCGTACCGGATCCTCCGCGGCTTCGCAGATCGCAGGTCGGTTTTTGAACGGTGGGTTTCGTTGAGCTGTGGTTCTTTTGTTGGGGAGCAATGGGATTGATTCGGTATTGCTTCTCGTGTTGAGTTTTTGTTTTTGTTATGTGGTTGCAGAGATTGAGGCTTGGGGTGTTTTTGTTCTTCTGCGCCCGTTGAGCTGGAGAGGGTACTTGTGGACGGAGGTCTTAGTTTGAGAATTGTTTCTAATCCATGTTCAGGCTCCACGGTATGTTCTAATCAGATTGCAATTTTTTTGTTTTTGGTATTGGTATTGGTGTTCCTAATTTGAAGGTTCTTAGGAGCTATATGTGTTTAATGTCAATGCCATGTTCTGTTTGTAATATATGTCATAGACTTAGGGTTCTCTCCTCAAGGTTGTAGGATGTGCTATTTTCGAGTGTCTGATGGAGTTGGTACTTCTACTTAAGTTAAGCTTATAAACAAGGTTGTGTGCACCCCGGGAAGGGATTAGGGATGAATTTTGGAGACTAGCATCTAGAGGATTTAAGAGGCCAAGTTATGATACATTGTTTCGAATTTGCAAGGGTAGAGAAGGGTAGTGGGTTGTTTGGGAGGCCTATGCCTGGTGGCCAAGTCTTACTTTTGTGGCTTGAAGAAAAGGCTGCTTAAAGTTCTATGTTTGGGTGGGAGAGAGCTAGGTTTGCCTTTTAGTCTACTGCTAATCTATGTAATGTAGGTATGGTGATTAGGGTGGCTTGCACCATGTCAAGCGTTCAAGTTAACAAAATAGTAAGAAAACAGGGAACAATAATTTTTTTTCCTTCTGATACGCGGTGTTTGTTTTATTTCCCGGATTGCCTGTATATGTTATTGTGTGGTCAGCAATCATAAGTTCACCATGCCTACATATACCCTTCAGTGAGCCAAACTCAAACCAGATGTCGTGATCCTTAGATTTAGTGTTGCATCTTTTGCTATCATTTTCCTTCATCATTACTGACCCACATTTGATATTAAGCCTATTTAACTATAGAATCAGACATATTTGAAGGTAGTTATCATTAGGTTGAACTTGGAACCCTTAAACTTTTTTTAACATGAAATTCTATTTTAGCTAACATGTGTGACTGGAAGGTAGTTTGTGAAGCATTTTTGTATTTAGTCTCATTGAGGCTAATTTCTTAATATGTTTATGATTTAATAGTTTCATTTGTCTCTTCCATTGTTTCTTTACCCCATACAATACATTAGTTTTCTTCAGGGAATCATGTCATTATTACTATATTTTCTAGCATATTTGTGATTAAATTATTAGTGGGAGTGTTGAATCTCATCAAAGCATGGATATGACACACTCATTATAACCTCTAATACAAACTTGGAGTTACCTGGGAAGAGGAGACAAAATACGTAAATGATTGCTGCTATTAATGATTGACATCTAAGTATAAGTGTCATTGTTACACATTTTTTGAAGGAATTGAAGTTTATTGATGGCTTTGAATCATTTTGCTTTTATTCTACCCCCGTGTAGCTGATTACAGACTCGTGTTATAAGAAGCATTGATTGATGGATCCTGAAGAAAAAAAGTTTGGGAGAGGTACTATTTTCACTCCTTTTTTCCGCAAAAAATTCCTTTGTGTCCATAGTAAACTCTGTCAGGTTATCTTCTTAAGGTGATACAATATTTATTCTTCCTATATGCATGTGTACATCTTTATCAATAGAATAGTTTTGTGGTATCATGTACGTATAAAGTAGACACTGCCCTAGAAAAATTTAAGGAAATTAGGTTTCTCATAGTCAAGATATTATATATTATACTCTTTATTATGTAATGCGTGCTGGTGCACTGTAAAACCATGTTACTCAGATTCTGTTGAGTACCTAACTATATCATGCTTTACCATGAGCTTCAATTTGGACATGTACGTTGCTTTATGGTGACACTTTCCCCTGGAACTGTGTATTGCTGTATTCATAATTACTCACTTGATAAAAACTTTAGATATTTAAATATTTCTTGGTTTTCATTATGATCTATTAGGTTATCAGAGGTGGAGTAAGTTCGCCTCATTTATTAAGAAAACCAATTATGTATAAGTGGGCTTATCAAAGTAATAATTATTGGGGCCAAGAATTTCAAACTTCTCTTGACAGACATAGGTTCCTAACTTTAGATTCTCCTATGGTTCAATACTATATATACATATACAGGGGAACACTCCACTGAAAACCAAGGTTTGGAAACCAAAGTATATAAACTGAAAACCATCTGTGGCCATTGGATTATAATTTTCCATGGCTCAGATCTTACCGTGTAGTTGTCTCCGTGCTTGAGTTCCCGTTGTTCAATGTTTGGAAACTAGATGTATGGAAACAATTCCATGATAAGATCTGACCCATTAAAACTCGTAATCCACTGGATATAGATGGTTTTCAGTTTTCATGGTTTTTATTTGATTGTTACTCTACATATATAACTATATAGTCTGTATTCAACAAATCACTTTTACATTACAGGACAAATCTCTTTTCAAACACGAAATTCACCGTCAATACCTTACTAGCTACCAAAAAAAAGCAGAGAATCTAAGAACTCCTTGTAGCTTTGCATGTTGTTATCATCATATCTGATTCTATTTGGAATTTGGTCTGGAACTAAAATGTTGGTTTACGAATTCTCACGCATAAAAAGTTGCTTGTAAATAGTATAAGAATATAGTGCAGCTATACCCTCTTCTTTTATTTAGAGAATACTTATTCGAACACTGTCAGTTTGTATGTGTTGGTTAAACTTGGCTTATACGTGAAAAATACTGGAAATATGCACTCATCTAGTGCTGCCTGAAAGTGTATGTGCAGAATGCTTCGATGATTCAATTATATTTATTATACTCATTAAGTAATGGGTATCTTTTATTTAGCATACTGTTTTCCTTTGGATAGACGTTATTTATGACCTGTGGCCCATTTCTTCTTCTGGGTGTCTGTTTGTAGTTTCTATCGTACTGATGAGTTATCATCATCTCTGAACCTTCCTTCAGGACCCAGGGAATTGACTGGTGCTATAGATCTTATAAGCCATTACAAGTTGGTTCCCCATCACGAGTTTTTCTGCAAGAAATCACTTCCTTTGTCAATTTCAGACTCACACTATCTTCACAATGTTGTGGGAGACACGGAAATTAGAAAAGGTGAAGGGATGCAACTGGACCAACTCATTCAGAATACTTCCTATTCAAAAGATACCACTGCACGCATACAGCCTTTTGACTTAGATACTCTAAGAGAGGCCTTTCAATTTAGGGACACGGCTCCTGTTGACTTGCCTGCCGTAAGGATTTTTTACTGCTTTGAAATTTAGTTGCAAAATTAATATCATAATGTATTGTCGCTTTACCTTTCCATGTATAACGAACATATTCGGCATCTTTCTCAGGCAGAAAAGGGGGTTCCTACGTTTCCGGGTAAATCAAAAAGTGAGTCCAAGGACAAGGAGAGGAAGCATAAGAAGCACAAGGATAGAGATAAGGATAAGGACAGGGAGCATAAGAAGCATAAACATCGGCATAAAGATAGAAGTAAAGACAAAGACAAAGAAAGGGACAAGGAGAAGAAAAGGGATAAAAGTGGGCATGATAAGGTTGGGGACTTCAGCTCTTTTAACCTTCGTTAAAAGGGAGTAAAATTATATTACTCACTTTCACCATAACTTCCATTTGTTGTTGTCTTGGTTCGTTGTGCATTAGTAGCATAGTCTATTTTTTTAAGTAACTTTGGTTAGTATATATAGTTATGGATTCTGAATATAAGCAACATGGAACATGCATGGAACTAGTTACTATCACCATACTTTTTGCCTCTTGGTCCAGTTTTCATCATTCCTTCCTTGGAATACCGTTCTTTGATGATATTTTTCAAATGTTTCAAGGATTGCGATGTATGAATAATTCATATCTTTTCTTGATTTCAGAAAAGGAAGCATGACGGGGATGAAGATGTGAATGATATACACAGACACAAGAAAAGCAAGGTAATATAGAGAGACTAGACTGAAGTTGTAGTGCTCAATTTTATTAATGTATCGAATTTAGCTGCTATTTCTGCTCTCATTTTTTTCCGTAACGAAGTTTTCTGTTCTATAACATATTTATTTCAGCACAAGAGCTCAAAAATTGATGAGATGGGTGCAATAAGGGTAGCAGGCTGAAACACTGGCATGTATAGTGTTTTTTTAATTATTATCTTCAGTTGGTTGTCATCTGAGAATATGGAGGATTTTGCACTTCTGTCGTCAAACTACTTGAGGTACATCTTTATCATTCCAATTTAATTTGATACAATCTTGCATTCTAAATCATAAGTCAAATAAGGAATAAGTGATTTATGGATAATTGTAATAAGAGACAATCTTACCAAAGTGCACTAAACTTGTCACCTTTCTCACTTAACTACACCGACCTTTAAATTTCCGCACTCAACTACACTCGACCTCCAACTTTTCTCTATTTTGGTAGTAAATGAGTGAAATGCCCTTCATTAGTTTTAAAGTTTTAAAAATATGCCACCAGTACAATGAACTTTGAACAAGTTCCCTAAATTACTGCAGTTGAATATTGTCATGTATTACCAAAACAGGGCAAAGTGAGAATTTTAAAGTCATTTTAGTTTGAGTGAGAAAGGTGAGAAGGTCAGTGTAGTTTTGTGAGATTATCCCTAGAAATTCAGGCAACATAATGGATTTTTGCTCATCATGTGATGTAGGATTAAGTTTAGTTATTAGTGGTCTAGGAATGACGAAAAGACTAGGAACATTGTTTTATTTGGAAAAAAAACTTCGGTTTATGATCATTGTTCATTGTCCAAACCTGATTAATGAAGTGCTTATAGATGGAACTCTGTTAGACTTAACTGGTTTTATTAACTGAAATTCAGATCATTATTATTTTGGCAAGTTTCATATCTTCTTGTTGATTACGCTTGTTTTTTCTATTGCAGAGTTGCCTCTGAACTGATTAAACATATCCAAGCCGAAGCACTTATTTTAGAGGCCAAGTAAAAAAAGTACTGAATGAATTTTGTATCATAGCGTGAGGTATGCTATAATTGGACTGACTGATTATTTCCTAGTTTTGTGTAAGCATTGGACCGGAGATATTGTAATATTTTTCATTCTTGAGAAGTCCAGAGTTATATTATCTAGTCTGAACTAGAGTTTTGAGCTATCGAGTCATAGGAAATTTAAGTTCAGAGAGGGGATGTGTACATCTGTTATTTTCTCCCCGTGTTTTGTCCTTAACGACCTCTGACATGCCCAATTTGTCTTCTGAGGTTGTTAAGGTTCGGTAATATGTAATTTTTTGTATGAGAAGAATCTACTCTAGGGATTACACTGTTACGACTAAAATATATAAATTTTATCGGGTTTTTATCGGCTTCTGGGAAGTTTCTCTGTTAATTTTGTTTTGTAGTTGCTTTAAGGGCTATGGAGTATATGCATGTTTATTGGGCAAGTGCTTGCTGTGGAGGATGCTAAATTGACCCAACAACAAAAACTGTGCCTTGAACATGTCATGACAAACAACATATGGGTTGGTTGTTGCATCATAGTTTGTACACTTAATGTGGCTTTGGATTCCTATGTGAAACATCAACAACAATAGCAAATGAATCAAAGGTTCCATGATTATCATGTTGGTGTAATTGAAATTCATCAAGTTCATCATGCACAATAATGAAGGATATTACTTTCCCTTGCACTCATTGCACCATAGAAAGGTAGTCAATATTACGAACCGGGGTGGGCGAATCCTGTTTTTGGTTGAAACCGGGCGAATAGTTGGTGTCTGGGTGAACCGGTGGTTAAATCATGATGACTATTCTTGCTTGTCGAATCCCGTTATAAAATCTTTATTCACTTAGCCTATGGGGTGGGCGAATCCGGTTTTGGGTTGAAATCGGGCGAATAGTTGGTGTCTGGGTGAACCGGTGGTTAAATCCTGATGACTATTCTTGCTTGTCGAATCCCGTTGCTCTGTGTGTCCTAATTTTGTTATAAAATCTCTATTCATTTAGCCTATGGGGTGGGCGAATGCGGTTTTTGGGTAAATCGCATGGGAGATCTGTCGGTGTCCGGGTGAATATGAAAATTGTAGTCTAGGCGAAAGCCCAATATGGCTTCCTACGCTCGGTGAATCCGATTGCTCCACGGGTCCTATTTTTGAAATCAAATCATTATTTATCCGATCTATTAATCCAACCTACCCCATTCGTACTGTGTGACGGTTTTCCGTTGGAACCGCCTGGGGGAATCCGTTGGTGTCTGGATGAATGATACGACGATTGTGGCCTGGGCGAAAGCCCAACTGCTACTTTCACTCAGTAAATCCCGTCCTAATTTCGTAATAAAATCACTATTCACCCAGTCTATCAGTCCAATCCGAACCATCCACACTGTGACGGTTTCTATCAATCTAACATCGAAAATGCTCATAAATCATCAACACCACAAAAAGAGAAACTCCATGCAAACACACCCAAAGGAAGTGGAGTTTCACTACATGCAAAAAGAGATGTTCCAATAATGCCATTTGGCTCTTGCAAAACCCTACCTTTCTCTTTTCTCATTTTCCTTTAAGACCATGTCTTTGCTCCTTTATTTACTTTCATTATTCTTTAGTAGGTATCCTATAAAAAGCCATACCCTCCAAAAAGCTGCATTTATAGATCTCAAAAACCTTAATAAACTCTAATCACTCTAATTAAGAACCCATCATAGATCGCACGAGCTATAACCAGAGACACCACAAATAGCATAAGTAGAGAGTCGGATTTGGAGTGTATATTTAATAATGTTGTGGATCTGCCGCAAAACTGAAAAAGGCCAATTTGGGTATCAAAATGGTCCCAATACATGTGATGGGTCCTGGCCAAAATCAGGAATATTTATTTTCTCAGGAAACAAACACTACCTACCCTCCCATTTACTATACTTGTCAAAAACTCAAAATAAACAAGTGTTTTTAGGTACCCATTAGTTAGTTTCAGCTTTTAGTTAAGTTTGATTCACCAATAAAGTATCAAAATTTGATTTTTTTTATATGTATTTTGGATCAAAATCAAAGGTCGGTCGGGATCTGATTCGTTCATAAAATTTAAATTGAAATCATAATACCATTTTGGTGTGAAGTAAATAAACATTTTTGTTTGATTATTAGGGTTAAATGTGATATGTTTGATTTAAGACCATATGTTAAATTTATGGGGTGATGAATGTAATCCAAATCAGGAATATTTATTTTCTAGGAAACAAGCACTTAAACTGTTTTTTAAGGTATTTATTCGTTAGTTTCAACTTTGATCTAAATTTGATTAAAGGGTTAATTTCATCTCACTACCCTAAAGAATTTTCATTCTACTACCCGAACTATTTGTTGTGGCAGCTCACTACCCTATAATGCATTTTTTTTTCACTTTCATACCCGCTTTCAATTTTTCATCCATTTTTGACGGAAAATTTTCATGTGCAACCCTACTTTTTCTAAAAATACCTAAACTACCATTTACCTCCCTCTCTTACCCACTTCATTTTCATTAAAACCCTAAACAACC
>JAYMSV010000599.1:0-16075 GCA_036897745.1 Erodium moschatum | reverse complement strand
ATGAATGTGGACGCGTTCTGGATGTATTCAAATAATCTCGTGCGTGTACTGTCAACTAATGTCACTAACATTCTGTGTTGACATCTTCTATTAGCTCTGCTCCGGTTTGAACATGGTGTCTGTTGACATCTCTGATAACATCTTGTCTTGACTCAAAGGTAGCTAATTCAGATGTATCAACACTCTGCACGTCACGAATGGCGAGGGAACCCTAAAACTTTGAGATCATGGAAACCGGACCAAAAACTGTCTGACTTGTGAACTCGGCCTACACTTCCCGCGTGAAAATGACCTCCAACTTCACTGCTTTACTCATAGTGATTGGGGTGGAGAGTGACACAGACGACATAAGGTCTACATGAGGGGGCGATGATCTCATGGATGTCTAAAAAGCGGTCCACTTCGTCCGAGAACGGGTCAATGTAGGACCGATCCACATTCACCACGTACCAACAGAAGATCAGGGTGCAGATTCACTTACCAAACCATTGCATTTGCACCTACCTCGGTCCGTCCAGCTCCATGGTCAACTTGCCCTCACAACGATGCGTTTCATCTCCAACTATATGCGTGCACATGTGCCATAGTAGGAGTCTTATTCACTGTAATTGTAATATAGCATGACTCTAACATAATCTCTATAAATAATATTTTTATACGGTAAGCACCAGCAGAAAAATCATTGCTCGATGAATATACAGAGACAATTTGATAAATTGAAATCGGCCTCCAGAAGACAATATTGTCTTAAGTTAATGTATTAAGAGTCATACTAACGATAAGGATTGGATATGTACATAGGTAAGGATTAGCCTACCAACAACCGACCTTAGCTCAGTTGGTAGAGCGGAGGACTGTAGTGGGCATCATTCTCAAAGCCATCCTTAGGTCGCTGGTTCGAATCCGGCAGGTCGGATTTTTTTTGTTTTTCCCCAGGATGGGTGTGCTAAAATCCCGTCTAGGCGCCATTTCTTTGTTAGCTGATCCGATTAATCCCAAAAAGGTCATAACCGTCCGATTAGTGCCCAACGTTTCTTTGTTAACTGATCCGACTAATCCCTAAAAGGTCATAACCGTCCGATTAGTGCCCAACGATTCTTGGTTTACATGGTGTCCTGTCGAAGTCGGTTTTCCCGCAGCCGATTTAAAACATAATAAGTCTAATGGAAATAATTTATGTGTACTTACTCTTTCAAAATTTATAAAAGTGGTAAGTTTCGCTTAAAAAACAAGAAGTTTAAAGGAAATAAAAATTGGATTTTTGTTTTTTGATTTAAAATTTTAAAGGTCAAATCATTATTTTGAAATTTACACAATGTGCAACAAAACTACTGAGTATATGGCGATTCTGTAATTATCAAAGAAGAAAGATACAAGCTGCAAAATAAATAAAAATCTCAGTGCAACTTTGTGCAATTATCTCATGTATTTATCGGTTTATGCCATATGGGTTGAGTAACAGTAAATAAAACATTTCTAACCATCGAGAACTCCGTTATACTGGATTTCTAAGTTGAGCGTGTTCTTAACGAACACAAATATTACAGGCAAGTTCGTCGATTACTATACGTGGTACCACAAAAAATGTTCAGAAAAAATCACATCATATAACCTCGTCTCCTTGCATAAGCCTAGGTTAAAAATACAAGAACAAATAGTATAATGAACAGAACTATCAAAAATATGATCATCATGAACTGCCCTTTCGCGCTCGCCTTCTTCATGACCATAGCTACTTTTTTCTGCAAAGCAAATGAGGATCGAAAAGGGACGATATTAGATCCTACTGGACATTTCTGTCACAACCAATCAAGGTTCTAAAACTTGGAACCGGTAAAAACTTGGTGAGGCAACAAATAAGGATACAAAAAAAGCAATAGTTCGGTAAAATAAGATAGTTCCTCGTCTCTCCTTCTAAATAATCCACATCCAAACCCGTAAACAGGCCTGTCCGTAACTATAATTGGCATTCAACTATCTACTTGACCTTTTAGTTGAGTTGGTCCTCTCGTATATACAAAACAAGTTAAAAATATTTCCGATAGGTTGAGATTCAGTCAAATGCATCAATGATATACCGGAATATTCATATTTTGTTAGAATCTTGAAATATTATTCAATCTTGGAGTATAGAAAGGATAGGGGAATTTACCTGAACGAAATCAAGGCGATTTGATGTGCTGTCAATTTCCATATCCAAGTCATCGATTAACTTGTCCTGGAATATTCAAGGATTTTCAACTTAGTATAATAAACCAAGATAAATTAGTTAGCTGTTCTTCCAAAATATTAAAAGTAATCTTTTATGTGTAATGGGTTTCTGCTAAAAATGATAGGGGTAACTTCATTAACAACCCCACTTTGACCTTTCTTTAGCCATAACGCACCCTAAAGGTGAGTCATTATAGTAAAACACATTGTCACCTTTCGTATTAATCAAAAACACCTTGATTTATGCATAAAAGGTGATTATCAGGAACACATTGTCACCTTTCTCATTTATCAGAAAAGGTGACAGTGTGTTTCGGATAAAGCCATCACCTTTTATATGTAAATCGGGGTGTTTTTTATTGATACGAAAGGTGTCAATGTGTTACTGATAACGACTCACCTTCAGGGTGTGTTATTAATAGCAAAAAGTCAAAGCGAGTATGTAAATGTAGTTTTCCCAAAATTATACCCTGTTTTTTTCAACATAAACAAAAAAGCCTCATAATTTTCCTCACTTTTACTGGCCATTATAATATGCTCGACGTTAGATGAATTATTTTACAACTTCAGAAAAGATAAACCTGAGCAAGGAGTTCTTCATGTATGGTAAGCCCGACACCTCCAATCCTCGACACACTTGCACTAAGCTCATCCAACTCCTCATCTTGTTGCCTACATGAACCAAACCAAAATACAAACACGATAAATGCAAATAACTGAGGAAACGGGATGAAAGATATGTTTAGTACAGCAGGTAAGACCATTAACATAAACATTGCATCATTCTTTTCACCCCATATAAGGTCAAGTCTGAATTGTTTGTTTTTCCAAGTTCTAGATACTGAGAAACCACGAGAATGGTGAATCTTAACCACCACAATCACAAAGGAAGTTTCTGAATTTTACTCACGGAAACATATGTTTTTATTGAATAAAATATAGAGATAGTATTCACATCAAAATCTAAGACCAACACAATATATCTCAACCTCAGATAGTGAATACAACATGAGTAGATACAGTAAAATATATACTAAATAAATACCCTCTAGTAAAATATACATACATACATAGAGAGAGAGAGAGAGAGAGCAGAAGTACTACCTTATGAGAAGCATCTGTCTATCTGATTCTGATGATATAAAGTCGTCATTGTCTTGGGCAGTGTATGCTGATTTCGGTGTCTGATGAGAAGCCGGTAGTCTCATAAGTTCTTGACGCATCCCATTCACACTACTGGTGCCACTACCTATCAGATCCTTTCTAGCTGATACTGCTTTGTTCACGGTGGTCACCTAATGCAGTAGTCAATCTATAATTAGCAAGTTCACTAGTGTCTACTGTAAAGAAAAAGAGACAAACTGAAGGTAATGCTAGAGTTCAGATATACAAGGGTTTAAGTTATGATTTAGAAAAAAAAGAACAATGTTTATGAGGAAATATGCTCTGTGACATCATTAAATCATTTCACTGATGCTCTTTATGAAATGGTAGCACTCATCCACACAAGTCCGATGATAAATATGGTATGATTGGCAATTCATTTCTGAATGTGCTTTGTTATTCAAGCTACATAACTTCTTTTAAAAAAATCGCAGGTTGGCGATCATAGAAATCATACCTGTACACGGGCATTGCTGGTCCATCTCCTACGTCTTTCAAGTTCAGCTTGATCAATACCATACAATTTAGGATCTCTAGCTGCTACAGATATTGCTTTGTCCAGTTCATCTACCTTCCTATCAAGAAAACAAGCTTTCAGCAGAAGCAATAAAAGTGTTATAGCATGAGAAGTTCGATGGTAAGAACGAAAATTGAAGACATACCTGCCACTCAATGCTCCCACAGGAGGCATGTAGCTCCTTGGTTACATGAACTTGCTCTCCACTGTCAGATATTCGTTCCCATTGGTGAAAAGTAGACTGTAACTTGTCAATCTAATTAAGAATATAGCAAATAATCAGTTACATACTATAGAAGACACAAAGACTATCATTGCAAGTAATCCAATGCCTAAACCAAGGCTCAAAGCTCAAAATTTGTGCAAGAACTCAAGGATGTATATGAAAATAATGTTTGAAGAATTCAAAATTTTCAAATGGACAAGCAATATATCAGGTTCTGACTCGATGTTGGAACTTAGAATATGGGAATTGCATATTATACCATGCAAATACAGGAACAACATGCCATTTGATGAAAACTTAAGTAAACAACTCCAATGAAATGAGTGATCATATTTCTACTTCAAGCTACTTCAAATAAAGAAAGTTTTTGCTTCATGCTCATAAATTTAGACACAAAGTTTGTCGATTATGATGGTCAAAACAACCTTAACTGAAAGAAAAACTGTAACAGTCAAACTAGCTCTCTTAAATGTCAAATTCTAGCATGTTACGAGGGATGTTGGCATGGAAGCATAGATCATTAAAAAAATTATTGATCAAAACATAGATTATAGGGATTTATATATAAAAAAAAAGAAGCCAAAGAACCATATACAATTTAACAACTTACAGATTCCTGAATCTCCTCCTTGACAATATAAAATGGATCTTGAGCTGAAGACATGTTGCGACGAATGCAGCGATGTCCCCCTACCCAGCCAAAAAGAAACCGTCTATCAACAAATGAAAATCAACTGTATAGAACTAGTAGACATCAGCAATTCAAAATGCATTTGCTGTTACAATCTTTTTATACAACGTTTGGTACAACAGTCTCCTTGGAAAACTGTTTCAGAAGGACATCATAAAAAATAAATTCACAACCACAGTGCATTCATTTACACAGTAAGACTTTCAATTTCCAGCCAAGGCGGTAGTTTCAAGGAAATCAAGCTCCAGACATGAGTCAAACATACACTTCAATTCTTACACTGCCAAAACAGACGAAGCACGATTTCATTCATTCGCCAAATTCTTCAAATCAGTCATGTTGCAAAGATCAATCTCCATCGATTCAACGATTACAGTTCTTCAAACACAAAACAACACATGATCGAAGGACCAGAGAGATCTACTAAGCCGATTTGGAATGTGGACGAAATTGATAAATCATTCTTCAAGCACATACAATTGAAGAAATGACCGTCCAATTTATAAGAAAATGCATACAAAATAGCGATTGATCTATAGAAATGACCGCCTGTTGTCAGGAACCAAACAATTTGACGAAGGATCAAATACTACAAATCGAACGCCTTACCTGAAGTCCAGGGATCGAAGAGAGATCGGAGTCGCTCGCCGAAGAATCGAGTCAAGCAGACTAAACCGAGAGCCCGAGAGCTAGTCGAAGGAAATTTTGTAGGTGCAGCAGTGCTTCGTCGGTTGGGCGTTTTGAGATTTCTCAGCTTACATAAGCCTCTATTTCCTCTGTCGGGGACCCGATCGGGTTTACCATACTAAACCAGATTTTTTATTTATTTATGGAAGGGAAGGGAAGGGAAAAAGAGGCGTATTATTAAATTTTTTTTTCCGGTTTATCAAGTCCTTGTCCGGTTTCTTTGGTCTCAAGGTATTAGGTTTCCGTCGCCTGTTTTTGTGATAAAAGTGAGGAGCATGGTGTCGGCTTGTTTTGAGTCCGGCGAGAGTGGCCATGGAGAAGGGAAGGGGCTGATATGACTCTACTGATTAAGAGGAATGAAGGAGTTACAAGAGAAATTCCGTGGTGTATTGATCAATACGACGACGAGGAGACTTTTGTTCCAAAGGACTGTCTGAATTTGGGCAGCGAAAAGTATAAAGTCGGATTGGCGGCCAAGGTCCAACAACGGCATATTTAGTTCCCGGGAAGCGGAATCCGAGGTATGGTCCTTGTTATGCCTCTCGTATGAATACTTACTTGGCCACTATTCTTATTGAAACCTAGTGGGACATATGGCCAAAGATTATCCTCGGGAGACAAGAGTTGTGGGGCTCATAATGAGTGCCACCGTGGAACCCTAGGGTAGTCGGGTTCAAATGCGGCGAAGTCATGGCAGACATGGGTCAAGATCGGGTATGGGGTACTGGACCATCTAGAGGGTTTCTGGCGCAAATACCTGTGGGTCTAAGGGGTCACCCAGGGTAGACCATTGCCTGAGGGATATGAAATGCAATGGTAAATTGACCGATAAGGCGGAGTTTCCGCAGAATCAGGACATGACACGTTCCGTCAGACACAAAAATGCTAGTTCCTCCCATAGACCATAAGAAAATACACAATCTATCAAACGCAAGACGTTGGTGGGAACTGTACAGGTATTGTGCCTGTCCTCTTCTCTGCGACCATCAAAGATCTACCCAGACTGATATGAGGAGGAAACTCACGTCTAAGGCCCACTGGAGTGTGCAGGTGACCATTATTGGGTCTCTCTCGGGCCTCAGGAAACGACCTATAATTGTGTATTTTCAAGGAGTGGAGCTGGAAGGCTCGACAAACTCAGATGGGGCTTCAGGGAAACCGATGGGGTGGCAAACACTCTCGCCTCTCCCAATGAATACCATTGGGGTCTGCATGTACCACCTTATCATTGGTCAAATGGTGGAGATGGATCCACCAAGTACCCACACGATACCTCTCAAGCATCGTGGGAGCCAGCTCTTACACGTTTTTGGGTCCCTACTGATTATCCGAAGGACGACGACGAGAGTTGATTCTACAGGGGAGTATCAAGTCCAGTTGCGCCCCACCACCTATCAGGTTCCGGGCGGGTCAAGCCCATTTTTCAGTCTTTAGAAGTTGTGCCGGTGGTCCCGACCACTACCACAGCTACACCCTGAAGACATTCGTTTGATTCCAATGCCCGATTTCTCTTATTTTTAGTCTCACGATGTTTAAACTTTATGTTTTTATAGTTTCTAGTTTGCCCTTGGTTTGTGGATTCTTTGTTGTGGTCATTTATGGGTCGGTGCCTTCGGGCTTTTATTTATAATATCATATGCACATTCAAATTTCAAAAAATTAAAAATAATTATTATTATCCTATTATACTAGACTTTAATTTTTTTCTCATTTCACTCTGTTTGAGTAATAAATAACAAAAGTACCTCTCCAACGATGAATCACAACTTGATTTTTCATTTTATCTCGAGATTACCACTGAAAAATTAATATGTAATAATTTTTTTACGGTAATAAATAAAAGAAATTGAGAGTACACATATATCTTTATTCAAGTTCCCTAAATTGTTCTAGCGGTGATTTTTTGTTTATTATCAAATTGAAAAGTGAGAAAATAATAGTTAGATGAGAAAATATAAAATTCTGTATAGTTTAGTGAGAAACGTGACAATTTAGTATACTTCTTGAATATATAGACAAAAGCACAAACTTTTCACTCGTTACTCGTCACAAACTGTCTTAAAAGGATCGATTCTTATTTGTAGGAGGACTGTGCAAATACCTTTCCACTTTAGGCTTCATAAGATTCAACGGTGAGAGCCATTTGCATATTGTCATCTCACTTTCCACGAGACTTTTCTCCATTGATGTGAAATGTTGGGCCACACAACTTTCTTAACACTTCCCCTTCAAATAATTACGTTCGAATTTATGAGGAAAAATCTAGCGTAATATAAATTTCGTAAAAAAAATATAATTATATAACGGATTGTGAAATGACGTTAGATGTGTTTCAAGTTATCTCGTTCAAACTCTTCTCCGAAAAATTTAATGGGACAAAACCTGAAAAATGGAGAAAGAGTATAGCACAAGATTCTCAATCCTCTTGATCATCGATAGTTATTTTGAATGATGCTTATATCGATACATACCAATTATGTATTCGATGGTGAACAATAATATGTCGCGGACTGAAATTACAAAGTTATCATTGTATATTGAAGAAGAAGGAAAAGAACGATACACAAGATAATTTCATGGTTTTAGTTCACACTCCGATGTCATTTTGACCACTAATAATGTAAAATACATTATAATCATTTGGGATTATCAAAAAATATCTAATGATTTCTTTTTATATAAAAATTGGACATTGATAGATTACTTGTTCGCCATAGAAATTTCGTTTGAAATTGACTTTCTAATGTATGTGTTTATAGTACCAAAGGGATCAGTTTTTTTAGAAAAAAAAGTTGTTTTTTTACAAAATAACGTGCTTAATTATTCCTTCAAAATGTAAAAAATTTGGGTTCAAATTAGACTATTGTCACACTATAGTCAGATCAGAATCAGCATATCTGAGTGCTCTCTCTTCTTCGTATGTTCATAATACCAATATGCAGAAAGATAGAAGCTTTACTCTTCGTCTCTCTTTAACTGTGATCTGTTCGTAGCAGCTGAGCTCACTCCCGATTTCTCAGATATAGAAACCCTAGCTTTTTTTAGGGTAGTTCATGCTTTGTGTTGATTTTTCTCTGAGGTACTTGTTTTTCTTGGAATCTGTTTCACATCTCTCACTGTTCCTACCAAGGTTGCTTTTTCATGGTCTGATCTTAGAGAATCAGGCGCTGGGCTGGTTATGGGGCTGTTCGATTTGTATTTTGCTGGTTGCAGCTCTGTTTGGTTGCCGGGAAAATGTTGGAAATGAAAGAGACGAGTCAAGCTAGAGCCTCCATCCAGCTGAAACAATTGCGATAACAATCTCTCTTGATTTGGGCATTAAGTTTCAGGTTAGCTTTTGGATTTCCTCCACTTTCTTTTCTGGGCTTCCAAAATTGGTAATTCGGGTGAATTCAAATTTCCATAAATATGATGGATTACTCCAAAATTCAACTTTTTTGCGGTTCTTTGTAATCTCTCTCTCTCTCTCTAGAATCAATGCTTTAGTAGACTTGTATCAGGGGGTAGCTGATCTGTTTGACTCTTTTTATCTTTTGATACTCAGAAGTCAGAACTGGACTTACCGGTATCTTATTGTTTTGTGAATTTAATGGAATCATATATGGAGGTTTTTTTTTAAAGGAAATGAAGATCACAGCATTGATAATATCATGATGCTGTAGGTTCATATAAGTATGCAGCTGATATTGAGCAATCTAACTTAGTTACCTGTTCAGACACATGCTTTTCCTTTATTAGATGTTTGCAAAATTCTAAATGGAAGTGAATGTTGAAGCAACAAGTTTCTGTGATGAATGTCAGTGTAGAGTTGCTAATATTTTGGTCAATGAGCCGTTGAGTCTTTCAGGAGCTGTTCACTTTATCTGCATTTCTTTCCCCCTGAACTCCACATTGGACTTCACAGTAGATTTTTCTTAGTTGGGCTTGTGGCTTCCAGTAAGATTTACTATTCCACAGAAGTAAATTGTTCATCCAATCTGTGCCTCTCTCTCACTTGAGGCTTGCATCGTGGAAAATTAGGGAACACACGTCAAGTTTTTTCTTTGTCCGAAGTCTACCTATGACCCAAGAGTATTATTGTTAAACTAAATGTTGAGTTTGTGAACCCATAAGAGAAAGAAACTTAGTCAAAAGCGGTTTTTTTATGAATTACCAATTGAGTGCAAGGGTCATTGACTGCTTTTTACCTATACATGCTGAAATATCCTTTTCGTTGTAAGCATGCAGAAAAGTTCTTCTGTTCATTGCCTTCCATGTCTGTCTTTTTCACTACAGTTGGCCTTTGTTTTAACTTTTTGTCTATTGATTATATTGCAATTACTAGTCAGTAATGATGTTTTGTTCTTTTAAGGCGGATGTGGTGCCTACTCGTGGTGTTCTTTCAGGAGCGTACCTCTTCTGCCTTTAACTTATGCTGTGGGTGTTACTGAAGATGGAAATACTCTTTGCAATATTGATATTTGCATGTTTTCACCCTGTTGTATTGCCTGATTCACAAGGTACCATACTCTTCTGCCATCACTCACTCAAGCTACATATTGTGCATAGTATATTTTATTCTGTTTTGTTTCAGGGGATGCACTCTTTGCGTTAAGGACTTCACTGAATGCTACACCTGATCAGCTTAAGGATTGGAATCCAAATATAGTTAGCCCATGTACTTGGTCTAACATTCGGTGTGACAAGAACGATATCGTCTATTCTTTGTAAGATGTTTTATGTCATGCACCATTGTGTTCGGAGTCTGATACACAATTCTGCCTGGATATTACTACTAATTTAAGTAGTACACAAAAGAATGTTTTTCAGCTCTTTCTTTGCCTGAGTCATGTATGATAAGTTGTTATGCCCTTATAATTGTTGTTTTGTTCACAGGACATTATCCGCTATGAACTTTACTGGAACCTTGTCCCCAAAGATTTCCGTTTTGAAGAGCCTTTCTATACTGTATGTATTGCTATATTGGTTCGATTTATATGGATTTTGATATCTAAACTACTACTTTCAAATTTCAAGGATGATATATTAACGGAAACTTGATATTCAAAGGTGTGAAGAACTGCTTGAACCAGTTAGTCAAGTTACATGAATTAGGCTTGTTATTTCCTATTAGGAATTTTCCTTCCTATTATGGCTCTAATACCATCTTAAATCCTGGTCCATCTATCATATTCATCTCCCAACTACACCCTTCTATGCCCGGTTCACGTGCCGAGTCTAATGCTAGTCTGGGCCTCCACATATCATTTTGAGCGTTTAGGTGGGTCTGGTTTTAACAAGACTAAGTTGTCAATTATTTGGAGGTGTATTAGTTTCCAAAGGGGGCTCAGTCATGTTAAAAACATTCTCTTAATCAAGAATTTGCAGCTTGCAAAACTAGACCAAGCTCTTACACACTTGGTCCAATAGGTATTGGCCTATGTTAAAATCATTCTAATACATCCACATCACCAGTTTGGTATGTATGTTTGAGATCTCAAAATTTTGTGACTTCATTGAGTGACCATAACATATATTGAGTGCAATTGCCATGCAGTGTAATGCGAGGAAATGGAATAAGTGGTGAGATACCAAAAGAGTTTGGGAACTTGTCTAGTCTAACCAACTTGGATTTGGAAGATAATCAATTGACGGGTGAAATTCCATCTTCTTTGGGAAATCTTAAGAAGCTTCAATTCCTGTAAGTTACCAGTTTCGGTTTCCAAGGTGATGTATATATTTTCCCAATATTTTTCACTAAAATGAAGATAATTTCATTATGTGAACAGGGTTTTGAGTCATAACAATCTCAGTGGGTCTATCCCCACATCATTTTCTAGTCTCTCAAACTTGAATTCTCTGTAAGTCGCCATATCTTGAATGCCCAAATGATAAGAAGAGAATCATAACATGATTTTTCTTATGAATAGTTGCTTTGATGTCTTTGCAGCCAGCTTGCTTCAAATAATCTTAGTGGCGAAATTCCCGAGCAACTATTCCGAGTTCAACAATACAAGTACATATGATTCTCTCTCTTACTCCCACTCTCTTTCTCAGTTGTTCTAATATGAGTTGGTTATTACAGTTTTACTGAAAACAATTTGGATTGTGGCATAAAGTATCCTCATCCATGTGTATCTGTTAGTAACGGTTCAGGTAGCTTGATTAACCATTCAATAATTTTAATAAAATCAGATTTATTTTTTCTTTCTGGATCACCATTTTCATCTCTTGATTTTTGACAGGTTCTTCACATAAACCAAAAGTTGGAATCATAGTAGGAGTAATTGGAGGACTTGTAGTTCTTCTGCTGGGTGGTGTGCTAGTATTTCTGTGGAAGGGTAGAAACAGAGGGTACAAGCGTGACGAGTTCGTAGATGTTGCAGGTCTGTGTTACTTTCGATTAAATAGCTCAATGCCTATATCCCATAGAAATAAATAAATAAATAAAATTTATTAAAATTAATTTTATTCAGGCGAAGTTGACCGAAGAATCGCATTTGGTCAGCTGAAAAGATTTTCATGGAGGGAATTACAGATAGCCACAGAGAACTTCTGTGAGAAAAATGTCCTTGGGCAGGGTGGTTTTGGGAAGGTTTATAAAGGAGTGCTCGCTGATGGTACAAAAGTTGCTGTGAAGCGATTAACTGATTTCGAAAGTCCCGGAGGAGACGCGGCTTTCCAGCGTGAAGTTGAAATGATAAGTGTTGCCGTTCACAAAAATCTCTTGCGACTGATTGGGTTCTGCACTACACCAACAGAACGCCTTTTGGTCTATCCCTTTATGCAAAATCTCAGTGTCGCGTATCGTCTACGGGGTATGTATTAGTTTCTCAACTCATTCTTTAATGGGGAGATTACATATCACTACTATACTTAGGAGTATTATCAATTCACTACCCTCACTTTAACATGTACTTCAAATCGTATCAATTCACCTTGATGAACTCTGTTTTGCTTCAATTTACTGTATTTGAGATTTAATGATGAAAAGTCCCTTATATATTAAAAGAAAAATAGTTTAAAAAAAGTAATTTTTTTATAAAGAAGGAACACCAATTGTCTTCTTAATTTAGTATGTATATTTTTTCATCTCCATTCCTCTTTTTTTCAAGTTTTTCTTTTAAAAGGGGCATTTTTATCATTAAATCTTGAAAAGTTCACCGGGGTGAATTGATACGATTTAAAGTAATTGGTAGTGAATTATTACCCCTTTAATTTGAATGAAGTTGTAGATTAATCTGTTATGACGAGTTTTGGGTGTTGACGCAGAGATTAAACCCGGGGAGGCAGTTTTAGATTGGGGCATGCGAAAGAGAGTGGCGTTAGGCGCAGCCCGGGGGCTCGAGTACCTTCACGAGCATTGCAATCCGAAGATCATTCACCGGGACGTGAAGGCTGCTAACATATTACTGGATGAAGATTTCGAAGCTGTTGTTGGGGACTTCGGGCTTGCTAAGTTGGTAGACGTGAGGAGGACTAATGTGACGACTCAAGTCCGGGGGACAATGGGACACATAGCTCCCGAGTACCTGTCCACGGGCAAGTCATCTGAAAGGACAGACGTGTTTGGTTATGGAATAATGCTCCTAGAGCTTGTGACGGGTCAACGAGCGATAGACTTCTCACGCCTGGAAGATGAAGATGACGTCTTGTTACTTGACCATGTAAGTAAGATGATTGATCTAACTTTGTATCTTTGGTTGATGTGGTGCTTAACAAGTATGTATGTATGTTTGTGAAGGTGAAGAAGTTGGAGAGGGAGAAGAAGCTGGAGGAGATTGTAGATGGGAAGCTAGAGAATGGATATGAGATAGAGGAGGTG
This sequence comes from Erodium moschatum, assembly GCA_036897745.1. Lineage (NCBI taxonomy): Eukaryota > Viridiplantae > Streptophyta > Magnoliopsida > Geraniales > Geraniaceae > Erodium > Erodium moschatum. The sequence continues at coordinate 2,775 of JAYMSV010000599.1, read as the reverse complement.
GAGAAGATGATCCAGGTGGCGCTGCTGTGCACGCAAGGATCGCCGGAGGAGAGGCCTGCAATGTCGGACGTGGTGAGGATGCTGGAAGGAGAAGGGCTGGCAGAGAGGTGGGAAGAATGGCAGCACGTGGAGGTTACTCGGAGGGAACAGTACCAAAGAATACAGACACGGTTCGATTGGGGAGAAGATTCGGTGCATAACCAACAAGCAATGGAGTTATCTGGTGGAAGATGATGCACCTCTCTGCTTACACTATATACAACATTTCATATTTCTCTCCGCAATGGAGGCTAGGCATGTTCCAATTGCTACCTGTATTGTGCTTGTAAGTTACGATGATGCATTATCATCACGCATACAGAATCAAATGTTTGGTGCTCTATTATTTATACACCAATTGTATTTATTGCTAAGATATGAACAACTCTTTATGAAATGAAGGGTTGGACAATTTCTTTGGAAATACGGTCCAATCTGTTTTTAGTTTCGGTTTTGGCAACTTTTGGTGTGAAATGACAACAATACCTTGTTTTGGTGTGAAATGACAACAATAATACCCTTATAAGAGTAAAAGATAGACAACAACTTCCAGTTATGGGATGTTAAATCCTTGTGCTCTTACTATCTTTAAGTTACTCTCAAATTTCTTTGATTGTCTGGTGATCAACATTAAGACACCAACCTCTTGTATTCTTGTTTGCTGGGCCGTTTTGTGTTCTTGACGTTGTTTCCACAACTCATCTTATAACATCTTGTCGGGACAAATTCATGGCACGTTATGAGTACGAGTTCTTCGACAAGATTATGATTTTTCGTTTTATTATAGATAAAATAAAGTGTCAAGCAATGATTCTAAATCAGGTTGATTCAAAACCCTATAACGTTTTAAATCTAGTCTCTATACAAAGAGATTATTAAGAAACACAAATCTACAAAGCCATCAATTCTCAAGTCGTGGATCAAGACTGGTACCCGGACCTCTACAATCATCTGATATCAACTTTTGTCGGTGATCATAGGTTTCTTCTTCAACCCAATCGCTCTCATATGCACCATCCTCTGATTCACGCACAAGCTCTTGGCCTTGGTCGGGTAGTAAATGGGGAGGGAGCTCCAACTCCAAGCCTTTCCTTTCGAGTTCTTCGATGTCAATGCCACATTCTGCGTAGTCCATACCCGCCATCGCTAGAGCTTCTATCGACACTGTCATGCTTAATCAATTACACCAAATAAGATCAACTACGTACTTACTCTTTTGTAACCAAATAAGATCATACCCTTATATATAGATGGAATATCAAGAGAAGATGATTCTAGTTTCTTCTCAAGATCAATCACGGGTTTACTAAAACCGAAACATGCCCACAGAATGGTATATTACAGATAAACCATATATAAGAGGAAAATCATTTCTCATGTGATCTGTTATGATTCTGAGGTCAGAATGGTGTTTTCGTCATAGCAAGATCGTCTCCAGAAACTTCTTCTCGTGTATACTTACATATATCTGCTTGAATAACGATAATCACATGGCTACAATACAACAATGAACAAGACAAGTACTTGACTTCTTTTGTTTACACCGTCTCCACATGAAGCTCCATTCCAACTATATCTTATCGTCTTAGCTCCCCAACAACACGTCATAATTATTTCATTGATTCGAAATTCAAATTTATATCGAACTTCATACAAAATTTGGAAATGAATCACAAAATAGTGTGTTTTATCATATTCATAGCAACCACATGCAATTAGGTACTAACAAATAATACGGTCACATGGGAGAGAAACTGGTTGGAGGATGTCGTTTCAAAGAGTTTTTTTTCCTCTGTTTTTTAAAACATCGACATTGGAAAATTAAGTGGCTCAATGATACTTCAGAGTTCAAGATCTCCGAACAAATTACCGTACCTTTCAACATTGGAAAATATACAGACTAAGTTGTGCTTGATGTGGTTCAATGATACTTCAAAGCCCTCCTCTGCTTGGTCCCGTGAACCGCTGTCCGCGGTGCGATCCCATTTCGGTCCTGACGCCATCTTGGTGGGTGTCTCACGCCTGAAGAGGGACGCCCCCCCAACGGAGTCGCCAACCGCTAGCATGTGTTGCGTCACCGTTGCTCCTCTTGAGGAATCATGCTCTGCTGAGTCTTGCATACATGCCGCCTCCACCACGGATCATCATATATACCTGCTCCTCACCGGAGATAGGTAGCTGCCCTAGTGACGGGCAGGTTGGTCGCACCCCCACAATGGTGGACGGAACGCCCATCTCCACCCACACACTCAGTTGGGGTCGGGGACCAACCCTTGTCACCCATCTCCGGACCGATCCTGCACCTCGAACCACTTTACTATACCATGTCGAGTCGTCGTCCTCGTTGTTGTCCGCCCCCGCGTCGTTGCCGCTTTGCTTGGTTGCACCTCCATCTACAAACCATAACTTTCTTTTTGGGGGGAGAGAAAATTAAGGCAAGCACTTCTCGTCTAGTAGTTGTAACCAAAAAATAACAATTGGTTGATTTTTTTTAACGAAAGGTATCGATTTCATTAATTCTTAAAAGACATTACATGTTTGAAATCCCCGAAAGGCCGAGCAATAACTCTAAGACAAGGGATCGTTTATCACGGTTTTATAAAAACCATAGAGACAAAAATAAAATAAAAATATGAAAACTGATGAAGACTGCTTAAGGTGGGACTTAAGTGCTGCTTGATCTCATAGGAAGGACTCGTTTCGTCTGGTTGAAAACCGAAACTGAGTTCTTCACTA